>VWYI01003913.1:287027-392468 GCA_013399455.1 Anthoscopus minutus
CCACCCCAGCCCACCCCATCCCATTTGCCAAATCCTTTAGACACAAAGCAGTTGATCAAGCCTGAGGCTAAGTTTGGCCAGGGTTCCACTCTGAGCCTCATGACTCAAAGGGAGGGTCTTCCTTACCCTTTGCACTCTTATCCTTTTGTGTCTCTGGTCTCCAAGCAAATCCTTTTAAGATGATTTTGGTCAATTTTTCTCTGTATGCTCCAGTGGGAGGTGATAGAGTGGATGTTGCCCACTCTGCTAATTTGCAGTTTCACACTTATATTCAAACTTGCTTTTGGTTGTAACTTTGTCAGTGACTCTTTAAGTGACCTAAGCCACTCATTCACAACACCCTCCCATCTCACCCAGAGGTGCTGGAGCCTGCCCAGCCCTTCTGGAGCACAGGCCATTTTGCAGTCTAAAGGACTCACGGCTTATGTGATTCCAAGATTTGTGTTTTGCAGCTCAGTCTGTCTTTGTGAGTACCATTCCCTCTAATTTTTGAACTGACTGGCTGGTCTTAACTTGATTTGATGGGGCATAAGCCCCACAGCCATGGCGTTCCTTTGGGTGGCCTGAGGACAGAGAGAGGATGCAGACAGACAGACAAATACTTTAGCACAGATGCTGAACTCTAACAGGAGATGGGCTCAGCCTGGTGCTCTGGTGCCCAGGTAATTGCATGGTAAATAATTGTGTCAGGGTTTATCCAGAGTCTGCACTGCCCATGGAGAACTTCCATTTCTTTCTGTTTTATGTCCTATGACATAAACCAGGGCTATTTCCCAACTGAGCCCATTTTTTGTCAGGCTCAGTATTATGCTCCTAATCAAAGAAACTCTGATTCTATGATTTGTGGGAAACAAGTCGCCTCAGGACACATTTTTATGTGCATTCCCTACATTTTTCCTAATTTCATATCCTTTTGATTGCTACTCCATCTGGATTCGAGAGACTGTACAAGTCTCTTGTTATTTCTTGTCCAAACCCCTCACTGATCACCCTTACTGCCTGGGTTTTAGAGACTCTGCTGCTGTGAGCTCTGGGGCTGAAATTCTCTGTGCACAAAGCCAAGGCTGACCACAGCCTGATGGTGACTGTAGCTGCCCAGGGCAGTCATGGCACCACAACCATGCCTGGCAGGACAGTTCCTGGTGGCTGGGGCTGTACCTGACACTCACAGGGCTTTTCACAGCCAGGAACAGTGTGAAACCACCACAGGACTCCCTCACTGAGCATCCAGGGCTGACCAGCCATGTAATGCATTTCATTCCCATGAAATGAGGGATCTTCTGGAAACTGGAGGCTCTTTCTCCCCTAATACTCATGTCCCCAGAAGAGCTGCTTTGGCTCATAAGTGCCTGAACTAGATGCAGTCTGGAAGCTGGGTTAATATCTGGGTCAAGTATCACCACTTGTTTGCTCTGCTCCTTCTCCCTGAAGCATCTGCCATTGAGTGCAGAGATGAGTCAGGGCAGACCTTTGGTCTGACCCAGTCCTGCTGCTCTTCTGCACTAACCACACCTGCAATCATGCCCTGTCTGCTTGGGCCTGAGGAGCACCATTCATCCTGCAGGATTCCTGTTGTTTCCTCCTGGCCATGGTGCCCTTAATGTAAACCTTACCTTATCTTCCATCAGATGATTCCCCCATCACTTGTGAGCCAGCTCCAGGTTTTAGTTTTGGTGAGGATTTTCATGCCCTTCAAAGAGCCATTCCCTATTCTGAGCACTGCCCACATGCTGTCTGTCGGGTGAGCCTTTATCCTGCTCCACAGGAATAATTTCCTTTTCCTTTACAGCTTGCTCATCCAAGAATATTTTACTGAACATGTCTTGTTTGCATCCTTCTCCTTTGCCTGGCAGCTGGCATCAGATGAACTACCTGTGGCAGGAAGAAACATGCTTTAATAATCAGAGGGGAAATCTGGAGGGCTTCAGAGGTTTGCTCCTTTCAGAGGCAGATGCCCATATCCCTTGCACATTAACCATAACACAGGGCCTGTGCATACAGAAGCTCTGAAGCCAGTGCTGGCAAACTTCAATCCCTGCCCATGGAAACTCATTTCCCCTGGAGATCTTGGCATGGTGGACAGACTGGAAGGAGAATGAATTTCCCTCTTCATATGCAAAGGGCAAAAGAGGATGGGAGGAGACGACCATCCTTCTCTCCTTGGCTGCCTCTGCCTAAAAACTGGCAGGGATGAAAGTGCTGCACCTAGAGCTCACACCTACAAACCCCTGCCCGTGCTGCCCACAGGGGCATCCCTCCAGGGAGGAGAACATGGGTGGGAGCCAAGCAGCCTCCAGAGCCCTCAGCACTGCAGGGCTCAGCCTGGTGCTCCCACAGTGCTGTGCCCGTCCCTTCTCCTGCCACCTCCAGACCCCATCGCCACCATGCACCTGCAGTGCCACGGCAATGACCCCCTGGCAGACCCAGTCATCATCTGGATGGTTTCTCTCCTCAAGGATGCTCAATTCTGGCTTGAAAAGCCAGATGTTAGCTGAGGAGGAACTCCTTTGGAAAGGAGCTGGGCTGGGATGTCAGGGCACACCTTGCTGTCCAGCAGCCAGCCCTCCTTTCACAGCCTCAAGCTCAGGGCTCTGCTGAGGGCTCCCCTTTTCCTCCACACTGGAGCTGTGGCTGGCTTCCCTGCTTCTTGCCTCCAGCCCTACCTTTAACATGTGTGGGCAAACCTGGGTTCCTGAATGCAGCTCGGTTCAAGGCAAAGGTGTTGGGGCACATTCTGTTTGGGAGAGTAAGAATGACTGAATTTCTGGGGAAAGGCCAGCCTTGGACTGCCAGAGCTGGGAGAGGCCTGGCTTCCTGATCCAGCCCTGTCTGGGAAGGTTGTGAATGGACCCAGGGAGGAGCTAGCAAGGGATGGAATCGGCTCTGCTTGGCAGCTGCAGGGACAGAGGAAACAAGATGGGGTAGAGACATGCCTCTGCTGCAAGAGGTTCCTTCTGTGAGGGGGCCAAAGGATCTGTGAAGAGAGTGAATGAACTTGCCTTGGCATCTCTTTGTAAATGTTTCCTCTTTCCATCCAGATGGGAGAGCAAAAATCTTCCCCTTCCATGCAGACTGAACCGAGACCACATGGCAGAGCTATGCTTCACACACACGAGTGCACACCCACACACAAAAGTGGTTCTTGGCTTATCTGACAACTTTCTACTTCTTCTTCCATGCTATGGCCCCTCTCTTGCTTCTCCCTCTCCTCATCCTTGCAGAGCTCCTCCATCCCAGTGGGTTAAGATGAAAGTAAAGCCGAGTCCAGGCAGCTCTGACTCTTCCTGGCCCCACAGGCACCACATCAGCCCTATAGAGAACAGGAGTGGGGCTTGTTAACCCAAGAGGGTGGGTGCCTCTATGGGAGCCATCTGTTCATCCTGCTGCCAGCAAAACCCCATGTCCACCTCTGCACTCCCTCTCCCTGCCTCTGTCCCATCCTGCCAAACCAGCTCCTCGAGGCCACAGCTGCCCCCAAACTGGTCCACATGGGGCTGGAGAGCTTCTCTGAGATACTCTGAGCACCCCAGGATCCCTTTGTCCTGTCCTCTTTCCAGAATCCTCCTGCCTTCTCCAGAATCCACCAGCCTTCCCAGGAAATGCTGAAAGGGATTTTCTGCCTCTCTGTTCTGGGGTTTCCAGGAGCCAGAGAAGCCTCCCACACATCTCCAGATCTAAATCAGCAGGGAGCCACCCCAGCACTACCCCCATCCCTCTGGAGTGAAGTCAACCTTCCCCCAGAGCTAAACAGGGACTCTGCTCCCCAGCTTCTTGGCAAGTCCATTGCTCACCCACAGGGGAATATCAGCCTTCCTTCTCCTGGCCCCATCACTCTCTCCTTCCCCTCTCAGCCTCAGGTGTTGGGAAAGAGCAGGTACCGATCTCTCAGCACGTTTTCCTGCCAGGACCCTGCTTGTGACCTCTGCCTAGAGACCTGCAGAGGAGCAAAGCTGAAAAACATGAGCACAAATTGAAGGGTCTCAGGTTCCAGCTGAGTTGATTCATAGGAAGGCACCCCAGGAATGGGATTAGCTGCGGGGTTCAGCTCTTATCTGAGTACTTGTAGCTTGACCCTGCATTGCAGAAGAAGAGATGGTCAGATTTCTTGTAGATTGTTTAGGGTATCAGAAGTAGCATGGCAACAACATTTCTCTTCCTTGCAGAACTCAGAATTAAGCCATGTGCTGCCATGGGAGTGGTGAAACGATGATCACACAGGTGATCATTGAAAATAAACCACCCAAAACCTCCACTGACTTCTACTTATTTCTGGTTTTGCTCATTTCCAATGCATCCCACTTCTCCTGATTCTGACAATGACAAGCATGATTCCAGCACTGGGAGGCATTGATTAACCAAGTTCTTCATCCTTTTTATTTATTTTCACATCCATCCACACGTGGCCAGGCTTCGATTCCCTGAAGAATCAGCCCCTCAGCGTTCTTGGACACTCATCCACAGAAATAATCAGCACAGATGCCCTCAGCAGGGCTGAACTGTTTGTGGGAGGGAGTGCTGATTTTTTGGTGGGAATCCAATGAATGATCTCATCCTAGAAAGGAAGCCAGAAATCACCATCTCCACCAGGCAAGTCATGGTGTTCACTGTCGCTGTCAACGGCACAGACCACCCCATGCTCTCTGCAGATGGTCTGTCATGCCTCTCCAGCCCTCAGTCCCACCATCACCTCCACCTCCACATTCTTCAGCTTTGATTTCTTGGCAGGAATAATCAGGACTGCTGTCATGGCTGTGACTGCTATTGGCCACTCTGCCACCAATACCAACAGGACATCAGGCAAGCTGGCCAAAAAGTAGAAGAAAACAAGTTCAGAGTAGCAAAACAAACCTCGAAGAAGGGTGGCACAAACAAGCAGTCTGTCTGACAAGGGCTGGGGTGGCACATGTGATGTGGTGGATGCTGCTAGGCCAGAGGCAGATTGTGTACCCCTGCAACAGCCCCATCCTTGCACTGTCCCTTCTCCATTTCCCTGCTCTCGTGGTGGCAGGGCAGCCTGGCCATCATCCACAGAGCCAGCTCTGTGGTGATGTCCCAATCACCCCTTCTTTCCCCCCTCAGCTGGCCCAGGCAGCAGCACATCAATGGCACCACGCTGGAGCACCTTGGCTCTGGTGAAGCCCTCAAGATGTCCCTTCTCAGCCCCGTGGGAGGAGGCCAGCAGTGCAGACTGATCAGCACCATTCACTGCTTGCATTTCTCACCTGAGTCCCCTGCTGCCTCTAAGCCCTTTCCTGTCTGACTCCCAGCTGTGTTTTCCAAAAAGGGGCTACAGGTTCTGGTTTTGAAACAGGAGCAATCCAGCTCCTCTGATGGTCACTCAGCCTCCATCCATCACGCTGCAGCCACCGCTCCACTTTAGACTGAGCCCTGAAGCTTTGTCCTGCTGACACAGCCTGCTCACCTCCTGGAAGCAAGGAGAGCACCATGCCAAGGTCACAGAGAGGGTAGGGAGGAGATGTGGTTTGTACATGTGCACCCACTGCAAGGCTGCCACTGGCAGAGGGTCACAGGAAGAGATCCCTCCCCAAGGTCGCTCCCTGATCCGCAGCAGGGATGCTCTGTGGTGGAGTGGAGCCCTCCTGGCCCACCTGCCCCTCACACATGTCTATCCTCTTAGAGAAATCTCATCTTTGTTCTCTGTCTGTGACATCTTTTTTCCACTCCTCTGTGTTTCTCCATCCAGTCCTCCACAACTCTGGCTCTTCCTTCCACACTCTACCATACCCACCACTTTAATTCTGCATTCCAGTGCCTCTTGCCACACCCACCCATTTCACCTCCACCTCCCTTCTGTCCACTCTCAAGTGTGCTCTCTGCCCACCTCCACCCACAGCTTCTGACAGCACTGCCTGCCTCACATGTGCCTCTCCCTGCCCACCTTCAGCCCTCCCATCTTCAAGCTCTTTTAGGACGGCATGGAGCCATCAGAAAAGGTTCTGCCCTTTTGGAGAGAAATCAGCCTGACCCAGATCCCCCTCCAGGAGTGTAACAGCCTGTCAGAGGGAGAGGCACTTTGGATGGGTGCCTCCCTTTGGTAGGAGGAATTGGGGTCCACAGGCAACAGGTTTTGGTTTCCTGGGCTGGAAAGTCCTGCGGGACCTCCTACCCTCCCTGCCTATCAGCCACTCTTTCCAGGTAGCCCAGGGTACCCTCTGCTGAATGTGGTGCAGCTGCTTCTCTTTGTTTCTTTTCCAAACTTTGCAGCACCTTTGTTCCCTGCAGATTTCAAATTGCTGAAAGATTTATAAGACCGCAGTAAATCACAAGATGCAACACCCAAACAGGGGCTTTAATTATCATCACAAAGGTATTAAACATACATCCAAAAAGAGAGGGGGACTGCTCATCTCTCTGTGGGTATAATTCCCTGTTGATGTGTTTGGGTACATCTCTTCCCTCCACCCTGCATATTTGTATACCAGTGCTTGAATTCATCTTTGAAGGCTTTACAAGAATGTGTGATCTCTGCCTTTTATGTGCTTCCATATCTTTTCTCATCTCGATTACCAGGCCTCCCCTTCAGTCATGTTCATGTTATGCCCTGAAAGGCATCTGTGCACATACATGGAGAGGAGCATAAACTGGTGTTTACTACCTCCAGACATATTTCCACATAAATATATTCTGCATCAACAGCTGCTTTTGCACCTTAGAGAGAAGTTTTGAGACATGTGTGCTTTAAGTGTTTATTTTATGTCCCTAAAACCACTCATTTCTGTACATGCCCAACTTTGGCATGGTTCTGTTCACTGCTGGTGTCGTATCCTTGGATCAGCACCATTCCCCACCAACCTGCCCCAGCCTCTGCATCCAGGCTTCCCAGCAGAAGAGAAAGCAGAGATGTGAAGACCTGGTGCATTTTACAGGTCACTTGTTTTATTTACAACACCTACCTTAGGTTAGCCTAAGATGCCCAACCAGCTTTGAAGGCAATCCCTTGATCCTAAAAACACCCAAACAACTGTGTTCTTTCCCTTGGAATTAACTCTGCCTTCAGAGATGGCTCTCATCAAAGGCCCTGGCAGAGAACAGTTTCCCCCACCTTCAGTTTACTGTCTTCTGAGCCCCACACAGCTCCACATGTCTGTTTAAGAATAAAAGCACACTCAGGAAGGTTGACTCCTCTGTGGAACACCACAACCTGTGGTCATTTTGCCTTTACCCTCTGTTTACACAGTCCACACATGCAAAAAATCCACCACAGAAAAAGACATTGGCCAGGTACATCCATGTGAGGGGTTCCCAGGGATTTGTCCATCTGGCACTCACATACCTGCTGAAAACCCATGCTCCCACTGCCTTGCTGGTCCATTCCTATATAAAACAAAAGTAAGCTGTGGCCATCCTGTTGTTGTTTCCACATTCCCAACAGCCATTCTTCCCTCTGGTAATTCTGGACAGAAGCACTTGAGAAATTATAAAACACAGGGTAATATAGAGGGCTCTTTCAGTGCTGCTGGCAGTCAGGCTTTCTTTTCCCCATCCTTAGTGATTCCAGGTATGAAGAGAAAGGAGATAAATCAGAGATACCAGAACTCATGGGGATCCACATGCTCTCCTGTTCTGCCAGGAAACAAAGAGCAGAAGAATGTCAAATCCTGCAGCCAGGAAGCAAATGTCCCCACTGTGCACTGTGGGGCTCATGTCCATGCACACACTCTCTGCTGGGCACACTGGGCCACATTTGGAGCCAGCCTGGCCAGCAGGCACACCAGCTGCCACAGGAAGCCTCCCGACCTGACTCACTCTCCAGGAACACTGCAAGCTTTGGCTCAAGGCATGTGTTTTGTGAACTAGGGCCTGCCCCTCACTTTACACCAGCCTTGGCACTGATGCTGATGGATGTCCTGCTTCCCAGGACTCACAGCCAGACTCACAGTGCATGCCCAGCACCTGCTTCACCTCTGAAACTGCATCTCCCCAGAGGACAGCATAGCCCAGCAGGTAGTTTCTGTTCACCTTAATCCCCTTGGATTTAGTGGTGTGAAGCCATCCTGAATAAGGCCCCTCAGGAGTTCAGTAAGAACAAGTGGGCAGCTGATGGCTCTTCCCCTCACCTGAGGTCACAGCCACTGACACCTCAGGGCCCTTGGTGCAGAAGCTGCAAAGGCCGATCTCATGTGCCCTGGGATGGGCTCCTGAGGGCACTGAGAAACCTGTGCATAGCCAGGGGCTTTGGTTCTCCCCCTTCCAGCTCTGTGTACCCCAGGCTTCCCTGTACCCCGTCCAGGGAGCTTCCACAGGTGCCCACAGAGTTCAACTCCACTTTCCTGTACTGCTCTGCCCTTTCCCATCTGCTGCAGAGGTATGCTGCCTCCTAATCCCTTTATAATTTCTCCCATTAACACAACATGCTGCTTTTGCAGAAGGAAATCCTTTCCAAGTACCTAGCAAAGCTATGCCCCATAATTTTCTCTTCATTTGGGAATCCTGCACGTTGCTGAAATACACCGAGGCGTGCTAAGGACTGGCAGGGAGCGCACAGTGGTGTCTAAAGTAGAATTTCCTCTATAAACAGCTTAGAGAGCATTAAGAGCAAATTAATAGCAATCTGGGCCTGGCTAAGGATCAGCCAGTGCAGATCCACATTGGAGCACCTCACGCTGCCACACTCCCCAGCAGCAGCAGCAGCGAGCAGAAGAGACATTGATGTGCAGGGGTGTGTTCCCAGCTGCAGCCAGCCTGGCTCCTCACACCCTGGGGCTGCAAGGTGACGTTCTCCAGACTTAAAACTGGATGAAACACTTGGCCCCAAGCTTATCTGAAAGCAGACCTGTGTCTGGAGGGGCTCTGTGCAAGAGCCACAGCTCCTGTGCCTTTGCCCAGCTTTGAATAATGTTAAAGGAAAGGACAAGCGGTGGCAGATGGACACAGAGAGAAGCTCCTCAACCAGCTGTGTGTATTTTGTGACAGCAGAACAAAAGAGAGGGAGCAGGATCTGTCTTCTGAGCCCAGAACAAGACACTAAGCAGCACATCACGCTCCTAAGTGCTGCTCGAGCTGATCTCAGCCAAGCAGAGCCCCAGCTGAGGCTCTGGGACACCTGAAGAATTACCCCTCCCTGGTTGTGCAACACTGGTGTCATCTGCATAACAGCAAACTATTGCCCAACAATCATATTTAGGCTGCTCACAGTCATCCTTTGTACACACACACCGAGCCATGCTGGTATTGGCCAATATTTATTAGATCTCAACCATCCATCTGCCTGCCTGCATCTCTGCACCACTTGTGCTGCAGCAAACCAGGGACTTTACCCCTCTGATTTGGTACCAAGGATGCTCAAGCTGTTCAGCTGCAGATTACTTATTTGGCATTAAATAAAACCCTAACAGCAAGAAAATGCAACCCAAGTGAGATGCTCTCCAGATAGCAGGGAGACCCCCTCAGAAGGCAGAATGACCCCAGGGGTCAGCTCACCCACGTGAAGCACAGACATGCCCTCCAGAGCCTGGTGTGTGAACCCTTAGGTGAATTCCCTACGAATTTCCTAAGAGAAGCCACCTAATACCTGATGACTTCTCCTAAAACTCTGTGTAAAATCACCACCCTCAGCCCCAAGGGGCAGCAATGGCACACAACATTCACTTTTTAGTGAAGCACTGGGCTCCGTGGTGCTCCCTACAGAACCATGGAGAGAAGGGGTGCACCGGAGTCTGGAGAGCTTGGGATGCTGAATGGGAAGATGATTGATGCCAACATACCAGCCTAGACTTTAAACCTCAGCCTGGGGGCTCTGGTGCCCTGGCACACGGTTCCTTTGCTGCCCAGCGCCCTCCACAGAGCCCAGCTGCTGTAATTTATCCACGTACAAGTCAGCCAGGCACACCCCCTATTGTAACAGGAGGGACACAGGTTTTACAGCAGAGCTTTCTTCAGGCAGCTCAATAGATGGCCGGGAAATAAAACCCAGTGAGAGCTTCACTCTGGGTGGCACCCACCGGAGATAATTGCTGCTGGATACTTGCCTGGGGCTAGGGAGAAGTTCCTACATCAGCACGGGAGCTGCTCCCCAGGTATCCCTGTTCCTTCACCTCCACATCTTCCTCTTGCAACCTGCACCGGGGGAAACTCAGCCACACGGTGAGGCGGCTGCGAGAGCGTCCAGCAGCACGGCCGGGCGAGAAGGGTTAAACCGCGGTGCCAGCAACAGGAGCCCATCTCCCACTCCCCCTCCCTTCGGCTCCTGCCTTTTCCTGCTCCCCCCAGACGAGTTCTGGTTTGTCCTGAGGTTTGCTTCTTGCTTGCCTTGTTTATATGAACGATAATTTTGGATGTGGTAAGGGCAGAACTGTAGCAACATGCCTCCCTCCCACCCCCCTTTCTCCATCGGTGGCGTGGGGCACCAAGGTGCACAATTGCTGGACATTTTGGGGCCTGGGAAGGACCAAGCTCCTCACCACTCACCTCCCAGCCTCCTGCTTACTTCCTCTTCTAACCCCAGGTGCTGTTAAGAGACCTCAAGCCCATCCTGGCCAGGCTGTGGTGTGTCCTTGGAAAGCCTCCCCCCGGAGGCTGCCATGCTCCCACCACCCTCCCGGCAGCAGCAGGGGTGGAACCAGCTCTGGGTTTCACCTGATTTATTCCATATGCCTTCTATGGCTCTGTCACACACAGGTCTGATAAACCATGAACCAGATCCTCTCAGAATAATATTAATAGCTGTGTTTATAGTCAGCAACTTGCAGGAAATTCCCTCCCCACACCTATCACTGTCAGGCTTATCACTGAACTTTCAGGGGCTGCAACTTTATTGTTGATTCCTGTGCCAGGAATATATGAGCTGCAGGTCCCTCGCCTTGCCCCACAGATGTGTATCTGAGATTCATCCCCTGCAGTTATTGTTGGTGTGAATTACCACAGCAACTCACAGCCCTTGTCCCAGGGTGCCTCAGCACCAGGCACGTGCCTGCCAGCAGCAACAGCACCAAGGAGGCATCTGAAGGATGGTGACACCACCAGGGTGAGGTTCCCTTCTGCCCAAGACCAGGAGGGAGCAACCCCATTGCTTGGTATCCAAAAAGGGATGCATGGATGGGTGGAATAAGCTGTAATACATCCTGAGAATGAAGGCAACAAGCAGTCTGATGTGATGGAGGATGAGGTGAGTGCAGCCATGCTGTCCTTTAGGGACCTGTTTCCAGATCATTCACAGCTTTGCTGCTGTTCAGATCACTCCTTGAGCGACTGAATGGAGCCAGCAGCAAGGCCCAACAATCCTGGCCAATATTCCCACCAGAAAACGCAAGTCAGAGTCACAGCCAAGCACAGAGCAGCTGCACATGGGGAAACCCCAGGTGGGATGTCTGTGGTCCCCAGCTCTGGTTCTGCCCTTTCTGAGTGCAGCAGGCTTTTCAGTGACTGGCCATAGGGTTGCTCTGACTTGTTAGGGAAGTATTTTTGCAAATTCCATCTAAACAGATTCTCACCAGGCTTACCCTCCACATTAGCTTTTCAGGGAGCCCAAAGCAGCCTTGCCCTCAGCTCCCAGTTCCGTTCTCCCAGGACCTGGTAGTGCAAAGACGATTTTGCTCTGACTAATGCTCATCATGCTACAGAGTGCACCAAAAGCAGACAGGCCAAAGAGGAAGACTCACCAACTGGCTTTCTTTTAAAACTGCCACAATTTCTTTTTTATTGTAGCAGTTATTAAATTAGATGCTCTTAACTGCTCTGAGCCAGTGGACAGCAAACGCAGAACACAGCAAATGAAACAGCACGACAGAAAGAACACAAGGAGAGTTTGCTCCATCCACACAAAATGCCACCCTCTGCCTGTGGGAGACAACAGCTGGGCAGGCAGGATGGCCCTGCACCAGCTTCCCACCTGGAAAATCCCCAGCCTGCAGCTCCAGCAGGAGGCTGTGGGAACTGGCAGAGATCAGCCCAGCATCAGCTCAGTTCACGACACCGTGGCGTCCCCTCTGCAGCTGCCGTGTCCCAGCTTGCCTGAAGGAGCAGAGAAGGAGCCACCAGGCCTGGGACAAGCTGCAGCCCAGGCAGCCAGCACAGGGCAGGCTCAGCTGCTCTCTGCTCCGGGGGTGACAGCCACCAGAGTGCCTTGCAAGGCTGGACAAGAGAAGCCAAGTGCTCCATCCTCACTTGATTCTTCTTCCTCTGCAAAGCCTGTGTGTTGCACTGCAGAGCAGCTCCAGTCCCCGTGCAGGAGGAAGGCTGCCCACACTCCTCCTCTCCTCCCATTCCCCTTCCTGCTCGTAGCAGGCAGGGCTGGGTAAGCCACTCCTGGGTGATTCACTCCCCAGCAGGCAGAAATGCTTTCTTGGATATACACAGCTGGGCACAGGGAAGAGGCGCAAGTCCTCTGATCCCAGCTGAATCACTGCTCCCCAGTGAGCTCCTGCATGCAGGGACAGGGCTCCCGCTGAGGTCGTGGCCAGGTGAGTATTGCAACAGCACAACGTGACTCACCGGCAGAGAAAAATGCCATTTGGGGTAGGAGTGGGGAACGGGGGAGGAGAGGAGCCCGCCGGGGCACAAACCGGGGGTGGAAGGCACAGGAACACCCAGGTCTGTCTCAGGAGAGGAGAACAAACTCCTTCGGAGCAGTGAGAGGGCTCAGGGAATGGTGCAGGGCGAGGAAGCCCACCTGAGAGCCATGGGCTCCTCAGCCACAGCTTCTGCATCCCGGCCCCATCTGAGCTCATATGAAAAGATCCTCGTTCAGCCACGGTGCTGGGAGCTCTGTTTTTGTTTCAGGTCAGGATCCAGCCACATAAGCCTCCCCCATGAACAGGAGAGACGCGAGGCTTGGGCTGGATGATGCCAGGTGCCCCTTGCTGAATTCTGCCATGCAGTCAGCCTCTCGTGCCAGACAGTGGCACTGCCAGGCTCTGGGAAAACCAGCCCATGGGACATTATTCCTCACCTCTCCAGTCCCTGAGGCAGCAAGACCTGCACCTGTGCCCCAGTGCACACAGTGAGCCAGTGTCCCCAGCACCCAGAGGCCTCCATGGGCACTGATTTGGGTAATTCCAGTAGCATGCCCTGCACCTGCCCTACAGGGTAACAGGCTTTTTCCCACACCCATGTTTTCTTGCCTGTCCCTGAAGGCAAGGCAGCCTTGATCAGCATTTCCATGTTGTGTTGAAACAAGACACAAACTCTCTCGAGTCAACTGTCCTAACAGCCTTGCCAAGTGCAGCAGGAAAATGGGCAGAGATTCCCAGTATGGTAACAAGACTTTCCTAATTCCTGCTAGGAAATGCATGTCCCTAGTCCAGGGCACAGCCTCATCCCTGCTTACAAGGCAAGGGTGTTGGCCAAGAGCAGCAATGCTGAGTTGACAAGTCATGATGGAAAGCTGCATCCTCCTGCATCCCCCCAAGCCAGCTGGATTTCCTCCTGGGGACTGCAGAGGAAGGGAAACAGGGCACCATGAACCACCCACACCCAGAGCAGCAGAGGGGCTCCCCATCTCCCTCCAGTGACTGCAGTCCTTCGAGGATTTCAGGTTAATTAGACTGGATCATTAGCTCAATCTGTAGGCATACTGGTTGATGGAGCCCAGGGACCCACTGTCCCATAGGGCAGAGCCCACAGCATCCCCAGACCAGTGTCCCCAGAGTGGTGGCAGTGTTTATGTATGTGACAACAGCATGTCAGAGCAGGGATATGGAGCCAGAGCCCTGCTGTGCAACATGTTGTTCAAATGGAGAACTACAAAAAAAGTAATACCTATCTATATAAATAAACCAGGCACATCTCCATTGGGAATTTCAGGGGAAAAAAAAACCAAGAAAAAAACCAAAACAAAACAAAAAATCACCCTTTGGGATGCAAAGCAGCTAGGCCTGGAGAGCAGCTAAGAATTGTTATTAAATAAATTAATTAGCTCAGCAGAGCCTGCCAGGTACTGAACACTTTCCACTTCCAAGCAGGTAAATGAGTCCGTGGGAACAGAGGCTGCTCCATGCCTGCCAGGCAGCACAAGCTGCATTTTAATGTTCATGCAACTTCTGCAGCTCTGCCCCTGGAAACAGCACACCAGGGGCTGTGTGTCCCCCAGGAGGGACCAAAGAGCCCCCAAATGTCAGGGACTGCAGCCACCTTCCCAAATGCCCCAATGAGAAGGGGTTTGTGCAAAGGGATGCCCGTGCCCAGCACAGCCCAGAGCCTGCCCAGCTGGGAAGCAGCAGGTCTGGAGCCAGGGCTGTGGGGGGCTGGCACTGAGCAGGGCTGGGGGGCGAGAAGTGCTGAGCATCACCTCTGAGAGCACAGCCCCACGCTTTGCATGGCCAAGTGCTGCTGCAGGCAGGATGCCTTTGATCCCCTCCCCAGCCCCATCTCGCTGCCTTTAAACACCAACTTTCATCACCCTGGGGTCTGGCAGGAGCAGGCTGAGTAAACTCCTCTCCCATCCTAATTGCAGCCGACACTGGCAGGCACGGGCCGGGCTGGCAGCAGGTGAGAGGGCAGCACTGCCCTCCCTGCCAGGGCCAGAGGCATCAGCTTGGCTTTGATCCCTGTCAGCAGGAGGTGACCCAGGGCCAGGCTGGGGTCAGAGCACACTGAGAGGAGGCAAAGGAAGAGGAAAACAGGAGCTGGGAAGGAAAGGTGTAGGTGGTAAGCAGGAACTCTCCTTCCTTGCATCCTTCCTCCAGGGCAGGTCCAGCTGCAATGACCCTTCCTGCATCTCTCACTCCAAATGTTCTGCATCTAAAGGTGAACAAATCCCTGTCCTGCATCAGCTTTGCTAAAACAGAGAATTTCAAGGGGTCTGTAGAAAACATCAGCACTGCTCAAGCCTCCCTTCCAGGGAAGTGGGGAGTTAGATCTCTGTTATAAGAGGAAGTTCACAATTAGAGCACAAGTTGTTACTGGAAAACAAAATTCCCTGGCAAATTGCAAATAAAATCTGAATTCCCCAGTCTGAGGTTCATGACAGCCTACAGCCTTCATGCCAGGGCCCATTTGAAAGATAAAATGAGATGATATTTATGATGGGAGAGACAGATAAAAGTTGATAGGAGAAAAACTCTGGGAGGGCATTTCAAACAATGACTATGACATCCAAACCAGCACAAGATTCACTTGCAAAAAGAAGCCCACAGTGCTGAAAACTCCTGAAACTAAATCTCTGTGCACACCCTTCCCTGTAATCTGAGCAGCACCATTGCAAACAGCTCCAGAGAGCAGGATCATGCTGCCTCTTCCTCTCCTTAGGGAAAGAGGGTTGTTAAGTCACTGAAAATCTTTGAACAGCCCTTATTTTTCACCATGGGTGACAGCAGCTGTGCCCAGGGCATTCCAGGGCATCCAGCTGCTGCAGCACACCAGGACTGGGGTCTCTGCTTTGATTCCAGCTCTGAGGTACCAAGAGTGACCCACAAACCAGCAGTCAGTGCTCTCTCCAGCCAGCAATGGATGCCCATTCAGGCTGATTTCTTAAAGGACCCCGAGCCCCACCCTGGATCAACCCTCAGCATTCCCCATGGGGGCTGTCCTAAGAACAGAGCACAAATCCAACCTTCCAAGCACTCCTGCCTGCCCATACAGATGTGCCTGCCTGTACAGATGTGTCTTCCCATATAAGCATATCACCTACCCTTTCCTCCCAGCCTCCCCCAGAGCCACAACAAACCACAGAAGCTCCCCAAAGGGTTGCAGAAGCATCTCATGTCACCCCACAGTTCAGCAATCCACAGATTTGCCACAACTTGAGCAGGATTAGGCAGAGCTGCTGCCAGGCTGAGCTGCCCAGGGAGGACAGATCATTCCTTCCAGGAGCCAAGACTCTGAAAAGGGACATTGTTTCAAGGATGATTTGCTGTTTCCCCCTCACACAGATCTGTAGCTTCAATCTGGCTTTTTTGCGAGGCACCTGCTACCACCTGTGGTCAGCGATGAGCCGGGAGAGGGACAAGCACAGGAAGGAGGGAGCAAATGCCAGGCTGGTCAAACAAACCCAGGATGCCCTGCTGAGGGGCTGAGCCCTGTCTGGGTGTTCAGCTGTGCCCAAGCCCAGCTGCTCCAGGTGCTGCACGCTGATCTGAGGGCACCCAGAGCAGAAGATGCTCTGCTCCCCTCTCAGGCCAAACCTTGGCTCCCCTCCCAAGAGCCCTGCAGTGCCCAGGAGCCACGTGCCCCGTCCTTGCTGCAGGGAACAGGTTGCAATACCTCAGTGCCCTCCCCAGCCCATCCTGGCTGGGGCGTGCTGGCAGCTGGGAGGGGACAGTGCTGGCCTCAGGCCCTGCAGGAGCTCGGCTGGGAGGGCCATGCACGCTGCCCTGGCCTCCCCATGCACCCAAACCTGCACAGAGCCACAGCAACCAGGGCACAGGCCAACCTCCACCTCAGCTGCTCGGGGATGTGGGGTCTGATTTCAGGTGCCATACAGCAGCAAACCCACATCCCCAAACACAGACCCTCTGTCAAGCCACCAGTCTTTCCCAGGAGAAGGCAGGAGCCCATGGCTGGTCTCACACACTCCAACTGCAGAGCTTCACTCCTATTTCTCTTTGCCCTGTGAGATCCCCTGCAGCCCCTGCCCCTGGCAGCACTTCACTCCTCAGCACAGCTAGTTGCCCTGAGGTGGGGTTACCCTCATCCTTCTCCTACTCCAAAGCCAGCACCTTAGCCTGGCTTTGGTCACACCAATCTGAGAAAGTGATGGGCAATCTCTTCTAATGACCTTAACCTGAGTCTTAACATTAATCTCCAGCCAGCTGCTCCCCTCTCCTCTATCAGGCAGCAAACTCTCCACCTGCAAATTTTCCCTGTATCCTTTTTCTGCCAGCACAGCCCCTGCCCAGATGTGATGCCTCTAAATTTCAGGAACTCAAATTAAAATGGGCCTGAGGGATAAACCAGCCTCCTAGGTTTACTTTTAAGCCCAATGCAAATGCATACAGACGACATTTTGCAAAAGTCTACATTGCCTCCTGCTGCAGCACTTTGAAACAAAATAAAGAAACCCCTGGATTATGGATGGCTCAGTACCAGGTTTGGTCCATGGGTCAGAAGCATGTGTTGAACATCAGCCAAAGAGGATGGAGAATGCCTTGAGGTCTTTGCAAAGTTCCTGCAAAGGACTTAGTAGGAGGATTTGCATCTGCTGAGCAAAGAACAGTGCCTGGGGCTGTGTCCTCAAGACCCACTGGTCCCAGTGGTCAGGGTTGCTCAAGCTCCAGGGTTCACCCACTCTGCTGGGAACAGGGCAGAAGCGCTGGGCGGAGGAGTCATGTTCACACCCTGGTTCCTTCCAAAACACTCATGGATGGTTTGGAGCAGGATGCCAGAACCACCTATCATCATACTTCACTTTTTTCCTTTAGTCTTTGCTGTAATCCTTTAATGAATTAAGTGGAGCAATTACACAGGATTTTTATTTCTTTTTAAAGTGAACGTGCATGAAAAGGGAGGTGGGTGTTTTTGCCGTTTGAACACTTAATATAATTAATGCAAAGCCCCTCAGCTCTAGGGGTTCTTCACACGTCTCACCCGGGCCTTTTTCCGTGCATCTTTCTGGCAGACTGCCTCTCATACCTATTCCAACAAAGGTTGCCCCTTCCTCTTGCTCAGCTCTGCCTGAACTGCACAGATTGGGGGAGGAGGGAGGGGTGGATACTCGGAGCTGCTTCAGAGCAAAAGCCCCAACCAAGTATCAGTGGTGGAGAGCTGCCTTAGCAGGAAATGGAGAAACCTCCTTTCTGGGGAAACTCAGAGGGGACCAACCCTGCTGTCCAGCAATGTATCCAGCTTTCACCTCAAGCAGCTCAGCTGAGCCCTCATGCTCACAGGGGAAGGGTTTGCTGGACAGGGTGATGAGGGAAGTGCCTTTCCCAGCCCTGACAAAACAGAAGTTTTGGCTCTGCAAAGGAGGCTGGACAGTCTCACCTTACAAGGCAGCATTTCCATACCCTGAATCTTCTGTCCCCACCAAATCTTCCAGTCCTCAGGTCCCTGCTCCCTTCCTCTGCTTCCCCTCATCCACGTACACCTTGTTTGGCTTAAAATATTTGAAAGTATGTCTGAACATCTCCACGCCTCAGTTTCCCCACCAGTGAAAAGGTTAACAAATGCCTCTGCTTCTCTGGAAGGATGCAGGAGATGAGAGACATTTGGGGGATGCTTTGGGCCCAGGTCAACACTGCAGAGGTTCTGCCACCCCTGTTGTCAGCACACACTTTTTACCCAGAAGACTGTCAGCCCTACAGACATTGTTATCCCTTGTCCCAGCAATGAAGGCAAGGAGCCTGGGACTGATACAGATCAGAGCAGCACAACTCCAAAGGTACATTTCTCAGATATTTCTCCAAATGTTTGGACAAAGTGCTTCAAGGACAGGCAAATAGTACTGTAGCTCCATGAGGTGTTACCAAACACGGCTCGCTTGAAAGCAGGCAGTGGGCCACCAGTAAATCCCACAAAGACCATCCCTACTGGGCTGGATGGTATCCCTCAGCACTAGGATTTGCTGTTTGAGAAATGCCTCTGCAACCTGCATTTCTTTCATTTTTCACTCCTTTTTTCTTTCAATTTATTCTGAACTCCTTCCTTTTTTCATCAAAATACATTTCCTGACACAAAAAAAGTCTTGGTAAATGTTCTCTGACTCATTGAACTGCCCAAACAGATCTTCTGCCTCCATAGGAACTGGACCATCCTGTTTGTGGGTACAGCAGCCACCCCCAGCCGTGCGCCGAGGGCTGAGGAAAGCTGTTCCCATTGTGAAACACTCCCTGCCAGATGTGAGCAATCCCTCCCTCACATCTGGAGAGCCATCAGACATTTTAATTTTCTCTCTCAATTGTTTGTTTCCTTGTCCTGAGCAGGACAAGCCTTGGGATGAGGCCCTTTGCCTCTTTCTGCACCAGCTATTTTTTTTCCTGTAGGACTGTGGTTTTGCGAATCTAGAAGGAAGACAATAATGTCCCCTGGAAAGCAGCTTGAGTATTGGGAGAGAAGTTTGTCTCCACTCTTTTGCTAGTCTGTGAGAAATCAGTGGGATTTTGGACAGTGGATTTGTTCAGTAGCACAAATTCATGGAGGTCTGAGCTGCTGGCAATGTGTCCCTTGGTGGCCACTGCTCTTGACAACACGCCTGAGACCCAACCTTTTTCTATGCCAAGGCACAGAGTGCTGCAGAGTTTGCAAAGCCTGTGGTGATCATAGTAGTCAATAAAGCTCATGACCTTTGCCTGGTTCTCTAGTCAGGCAAAGGAAACACTTCTCCCCTGGGGCTCCTGTACTAGATGCTCCAGAAATTAGGGAGATTGCTCCTATAACGTCCCTGGGAAATCTAAGGGACACACCATCCATCCATATTTTGCAGTCTGAGACAGTAGCAACATCTCCTGCTACACTGGTACAAGCCCAGACACTGTGCTCTGGCTTCCTGTAAACAAAAGCTGTTTAGCTCTAAATTCTTCTTTTGGCTCAGGCTCCCCTGGTTCAGTGAGGATGGTATGGAGATAATCATCACACGGATTGTATTCCTGGTACAAGGCTCCGTTGCACAATGGCGCCTCTTTATAATGCCCTTGGAGCAAGGAACTCCAGGCTGGTTTCTCTGCCAGGCAAGACTGGGTGTCAGGTCCAAGCACCAAGGCAAAGGGGAAGAAAGAGAGCAAGGATCTGAGAGGGGAGTATGGAAGCCTGGGTCCGAGGGTTAACAGATAAACAGATAAACATTTACGGAGTTTTGCAGTGCAAAGGAGAGGGGCCAAAAGATTTGGGCTGGAGTAGAGCAGAACTATTTTCCCAAAGCAAAACAAAGCAGGAGAAGAATGGTCTTTCCTAGGGAAAAGTTAGTGGTCCAGGATTTTTCAGGCCAGACCAGAACAAACATGAACTGTTTCCTTATTTCAAAATTAACCTCCACTTTGAAAGAGTTTCTGCTCAAGCCAGGCAAACCAGAGACATCTGAGTGAAGCAAGAGCGTGGGCAGACCCTGCTCAGCCTGTGCCTGATCTCCCAGTGCCCATGCAATTCCCAACACATGATCCAGTGCACTGGACTAAAAGATAAACATCCAGTCCAAGCTGGTTGCGCGGCATCAGTGAGACTCATCTTCGGGCAATGGCTCATTTTCCCTGGACAGACACCTGAACTATGGAGCTGTAATTTAACTTCTCATCCTTGCTCTACCCTTCAGATAAATCAACTCATTGTTCTCTATCCCCGCCTCCAAGCAATTCCCACGTTGTCCCCCTCTCTATTATTCACTGCCATCCCCTTCAATCTCTTCCACAAACACTAAGCTGAAGTTTGGTTTCTCAACCAGGGTGGAAAAGCACATCTGTGTTAACCCACCCAATCACAGCCCCAGCTCCTTCCTGCAAAACTGGGCCAGGAGGAGGCACTTACTGGGGTCCCTGCCTTGGCCAGAAGCCCCCACATCTTGCAGTGCTTGGTGGGGAGAATGGGATTCAGTGCAGCAACTTCAGAAAGACTTATGGTGGCCTGGGACATTGCTGGTGCACAAGACCATGACCAAGCAAAATCCTGTGACAGGGACCAGCTCCTGAGCTAGTCACACCAGGAGGGTTAAGGAGTCTGTGATACACGAGGCATCTGGGAATGGCCAGCAATACTGAGACAGAAACCTCCTGCCAGACCTGGAAGGGAGAGGCTGTTCCCTGGGCATGCCAGCAAGGAATTCACCTAGTCCCCCACCACCCTCTCAAGTCTGGCGGGCAGTTTTGCTTGAGATCATTTCCCCAAGCCTCACTGGGACGTGGTGGCTCTTCTTCCCACGGTGTCCTGTCAGGGACTGCGGTGACACGCTGCTCCAGAGTCAGTGCTGGTGGCACAGCCAGCGATGAGATCAGCCATCCATGAGATCAGCCATCCATGAGATCAGCCATCCGGCACGTGGAGCAGGACGAGAGGCTCGGGATGAGCTCATGCTGCTCCGCACAGGCGGATGGAGGGGGAGGAGGAGACACGCTGACTCGCCTGCTCATCCCATGACGAGAGCCTGGTACAGCCCACTGTCCTCCCAGGAAAACGAGCAGCTCCAGCCCCCCAGTGGGGCTCTGCTCGCATGGATGATGGCAGTGGGGCCATGGCACACCTTGGTACTCTGCCAGTGGGTTTTCATTGCCATCCCCACGACACTGAACCTTCTCCTGGGGTCTTGAGCAGCATCTCGCTCCAACCCATCAGGGTCCCATCTGTCTGTAGAGATGACATCCCCTCTGTGGGCTGGCATCCCAGCCTTCTGTTGCACTGAGCTTCTCACTCTGTCCTGGTGCCAGATGGCTTTGCAGGCAGATGACTTCATCTCTTTTAAAGGGGCAAGGGATCTGTCAGCAGTGCCCTGTAGGAACCAATGTGCATCATGCTTGGTGGGAAGCCAGCATGGGGAGCATGCCACAGCATCCTTATGATCCCACACAGGGCACAAAGAGGCTTGGATTCCAGTCCAACACTGCCAACAACCTTGTGTCCTTCACTCTCAGCATCATGTTTGATCTGTCCCAACAATAACCTTGTGGAGTGGGAGACCTGACTCCAGCAGGAGCTCCACAGTGGTGCCCTCCTGAGTGTCTGAGGGCAGGGACCACCCAGGGCTCAGCCTCACGAGACAAAGATGTCTTAATAGATCCTACACTGAATGGAGGGGAGTGGTCTGCAATGCATCAGCCTCTACTCCCAAAACTATGTATGATGAGTGGCCTGAGTCAAACTAATTCATGACTGGACTCCTCTTGCACTTCAGGCCAGGATAAGCTGGAGCTCCAAGGAAATCCCAGCTCAAATTTGTACTGGGTACAAAGGGTGAGTCTCAGAGTGAGAATTAGGTTTGCTCACAGAGATGATTCAAAGGCTGTGATTACCACTCTGCTGCAAGGGGAGAGATGGATCCAGCCTGTTCCCCTTGGGAGATTCCAAGCACCCCAAATGCCCCTCTCAAGACAGCCACCTCCTCATTCCCCCACAGATTCTGCCTGTCTGGGAGCTGCAGGGTGTTTTGCAGGTCTATAGGAACAATCCTGAGTCATTGGAGCCTCTTCATCAGCGACAGTCAAGGAGGCTGCAGTCAGACACAGCCGATCCCAGTGCGGGACCGCATCCTCCCCGCCCCCAGCACACGCTCCCGCTGGCTGGGGAAGCGCTGCCGCCGTTCCAGGCAGATAATCGCCCCTTCCCTGGCAAGTCCCTGCACGCTGCCGTTCAAACAGACCCACAGAGCACGGCAGCAGATGCCGGGGATGAAGGGCCAGACACACAGACAGGCTCTATTCTCGGCAAAGGGGAAACAGAAGTTGTTTGTCCCTGAGGGAGGTAACTCGCAGATGCCAGCACACCTCTGAGAGGACTTGGCTGTAGCTTTGCAGGTGGACTGGTACATCAAGTAGGGCACCGTGGGAGAGCAGTGGGAGCTGGGATCACTGAGGAAATGCCCACCCTCACCAACACAGCTGGAACATTCCAGTCCCCAGCTCACCCAGACCTTCCAGAGGGATGATCAAGGGGGTCACACCATCATGGCTGTTTGTGAGGGCAGAAGGGTTTGGAGAAAAAATCCAGTGCCACATCTCAACAGCATTGCCCTGACCTCCAGGTCCACGGAGGCAACAGTCCAGTGGGGCCAGTTGCAAGTGTTGGCCAGGAAAGGCACAAGTTTGGGAGGATGGGCCTGCAGGCATGTCTTCAGGAGACAGGCAGGGCTGCTCCCCAGGGCAGTGAGTCCAGCCACTGGCAGGGAGGCTCCTGTAAGTGTTTCTTGCTGGTCCAGAGAGGCCCGTGGTGATTTCCCTACCCCAGCCTGAACACGCTGCAAAATTCTACATGCAGGTAACCCACAGCTGAGTCTTGGCTTTATCACATGGAGATCTTGGGTGGAACCAGGAAATGAAATCTCTCCCCATGATTAGGGAGAAAGAAGCGCCCTTGCCAGCCAGGTGATGGAGCCCTGACATTCCCCACGTCCTGGAAAAGGTCCCATTATTTCTGACAGGGTGAGATCCTGACATCAATGAAACCTTGTGCCATGAAACATTGACAGCAGCTTATGAAGCATTGTTGGCTTGTTTGACTGACTGTCTGAGTGGTGTGAAGAAGGACAAAGCCAGGAATCATGCACAGCTCCATCTTCTTTCTTTCCTCCTGGCACAGTTCCCCTAGCCAGGCCTCTCTTCTTGCAACCACAGGTAATTCTGCAACCCACCCCTTTCTGCAGGAGCAGGAGTTGCTCCTTGGGATAAACATAACACTTTTCTTCCCAACCCAGCCTGACTTCAAGTTTAGCAGGACAGCTGAGAAGGCAGAGCCAGAAAGTTTTAACCAGTTCCAGGCTCTCACCCACCACTGATACAGAATGAACAGCTGGACCACAGGAAAAATTCTTGTGCTTCTTGTACTTCATGGACCACTGGGATAGCAACCAATCCAAATGTGCTCTAAGAGACCATGTTTGTCTTTGTGTGAAAGGCCGAAGTCCATTTTAGTATCCCAGCTAACTATAATATGAGGATTTGGGGGGTTCCATAGCTAGATTGCTGCTCACCCCAAAGCCGGGATTTAATTAGGAAAGGTAATGTTTGTTACTAAACCATCTGGTACATTTGGAAAAGCAGGTGGGCTTTTGGAAAATCAAGACCTTCTTCAATCATGTTCCTCATGTTCTGCTGCTCCTTAGTTTTTTCTGAGAGCTAAGCCCCCTGCAGCCAACAAGAACGGTACCATGCTCTGCCACCTCTGTGGGAAGGAACACCCAGCACCACCAACCTGCTGGCAACAAGGTGGAGCTGTCAGTGGCTTTTGCATTCACTGGATATTGTACATTTTCTGGAAGGGGATCAGGCAATAACCAGCTTACACCCAAGTTTTTTGCAGGGCCTCACTGATAGACAGCTCTTCTGTGAGCACCAGCCTCCCCAAAGAGCATTTCCTCAGCAGAGCAAAGCAAAGGGATGAAAGAGGGCCCCTGTCACCACCTGGGAGAGCAAGAAGACACTTCAGACAGGGAGAGCAGGCTCGTGGGTGGCATTGCTGAGATCAGCACTGCTGGCCTTGCTAGCTGAGGGCTCACAGCTTCCTACACAAGATGAGACCAAGTCCACGCTGCTCCAGACACCAGCAGAAGGAACAAGGCACCCCTGCAGTCACAAGAGGCTGCAAACACAGGGAAATGCTGGTTCTTGCAGCCACCAGCTGATGCCCTGAAGCCAGACGTTTGCTTGCTTGCACCTTGGTGTGTCTAAATATAATACAAGTATTGTTCTGAGCCCTGCATCAGCCCTGCTGAAATCCAGCCACCAATACCTGATCTTCTTGCCTTCCTCAGCTGTGAGACAAGAAACATGCAGCTTGTGTGCAGGAACTTTTCCTTTCCTTCCTCCCATATGCACCTCCCATTGCCATCACTGGCTGATCACCTGGCCTCCTCTCATGAGATGTGCGTGAAGAGGAGCTAATTTGCAATTTTAAGGTACTGTTACATCCACTGTCATTCTCATGATCCTCAAAACCTACAAGTTCCCCTGGAAGTCATCTGAACAAACCAGCTGGAAAAATGGACAAGCTGCACATGGAAATCCCACTAAATTTTCACCTTCTTCCCACTCAGTTCAAACTGCTTCTGAAAAGCCATGGCAAGCTTGAAATTAAAGTCACTTTCCAAGTGGAGTTAAGATGAGCTCTGTGAGCAGAGCACCCATCAAGAACATCTGAAGCACAAATGCTGCAGAGATTTCCCAACCCAGCAGTGTCCCACAGTGACCCCAGGGAGATTGTTCAGTCTCACCATGCTGTGCACATTTCCTCTCTCATTCCGGGTACAAACTCCCTAGATTTAATCGAAGTTCCTAACCAATTTTGATTCCATCAAAACTGCATTTTCTGGTGTGGCCAGAGAAACAATAACCTGCAGTCTTGGGAGGTTTGCTGGAGACCAGTAAAGTGCAAGTTTGCACCAACCACTCCTCCTCAAATGGGATGTTAAAAGACCCTGTCTCTCTCCACCACTCATTCCTGTGCCATTGTTGCACATGGAGCCTCATGGGGAGCAGCCAGGCACCTATGTGGACAGTTTGAAGTTAAAATTATCCAATTTCCATATTCTTTTTTTTTTTTTTCTTCTTAAACCATACAGAAATCTTTCCAGTAATTTCATCAGCAAAAATGCACCAGAGAGGGTGGAGGTGGTGGAAGGGTGGAGGAAACTTCACCTAAAGCTGAACATTCATTTCCTATGTTGAGAACTAATCTGTTCAAACCTCACTTCAGTCTAAAGGGGGAATGTTAATATTTACTGGGGTTTGGGGTGGAAAGAAAACAGGGAGGCAGAAGGGGACCAAGAGGACTGAAGGACCCTCACAGAAACACGCACAGAAGGGTCCGTGTCCTTTCACCTTGGTCCAGCCCTGAACAGCTCCCTCAGAGTCAGGATACTCTATTTGTACAAAGAAAAATCTCCTAAAGCTCCTGCACACCAACTCTTCTCCACAAGCTGCCCTCTCTCCTTGCTGCCTGCCTCTCTTCCCCGTGCCTCCTGCCTCTTCAGGACAGGACCACCTTTTCATCCTCTCCGCCTGTGCGGCACGGAGCACCCCGGGGTTTATTGGCGGCAGCCGAGCTTTCTGGGGGCTCCCCCAACACAAACAACAACAACCTTCAAAGTGCCTCTCTAGCATGCAGCTGCTCTGAGGGCAGATTCAGGTTTCCCCCACCCCCTTCTACCCATCCCTCCTTACAACACCCACCTGGCAGATAGCTAAAAACAATCTTTTGAGTTTTTCAGGTGTGTTGGAGGGGTTTACCTGACATATTCCACCAGCCCACCACCCCCACACCCCCCTTGCAGTTGAAGCCCAGGATTTCATGGCAATGCTAGTTAATCTAACAGTAAAAAGCGCTGCAATTATTTGGCTCTAAGGTTTGGGTCCGTGCCCAGCTCTGACACACGCACACATACACACACACACAACTTCACTTCGGCAGCGAGGGAGCGGGCGATGCCTCTCCTCCTCCTCCTCCAGCCCGTCACGGAAGGGCTGGCGCTCCTGCGAGCGAGTTCCACCCCTCGCAACTTTCTCCCTCGCTGCTCCCGACCGGTGCCGCCGGAGTTTCAGCCGGCAAAACCCCTTCTTGCGGGAATTTCTCGGAGCCCCCTCCTCTGAACTGCAAGCACCATGGACCCCCGGCAGCCAGCCAGGTGCTGCTGGGGGAGAGGATTTTCAGCGGAGGGAGCAGAGAGGCAGTGAACTGAAGGAGAGGTCTCTCTCCTGTTGCAACAGGTAAGGCACGCTGCTCGCCGGTGTGGGGAGTTGAAATGACTCAGGGAGCAGTCTGTACAGCATGGATGGAGAAAGGCATGGAGGATGCAGAGATTTAGTCACGAAACTGCTTTTGCATGTAACTTCTGCTGGAAGCAGCCTTTGCCTATAGAGAGCTTTGGGATGCAGAGCTCTTGATCTCTTCCTCCTTTCTGGAACCCCTAGCACGGGGCTTATGGAAGGAGGCAGGAAAAGCTTCATTCGTGTTTGCATCTGGCCTCAGCTGGGAAGCTTCAGCAGGCTGCAGCCAGTGCAAGAAGGTGGGCTCCAAGTATCAAAGGGAGAAGTGACGCTGCAGAGCAAGGCAGGTGTGGAGGGAGTGAGCAGAGAAGCACTCCAGGTGTATGAACAGGGCAGGATTTCTTCAGGGGGGCAAGCTTGTGCTGGAGGAAATGGATGAGCTGTGTGAGGAGCAGTGATGGTGTCTGGCTGTAGGCTCAGCTGTGGGCCATGTACAGCCCCACTAGCCGGGGCGAGGTGGTACCCACTGTCCCCACGTGTCCCACTCAGCCAATTCCACTGTCACCTCGAACTGGGCTGTGCCTTGGGGATCCCTGAGTGCAGTCACAGCGTTCCCCAGCCCAGATTCCCTGTACGCTCAGGTAAGAGTTCCTCACCTGCCCTTGTGCCCCTCCACGACGGCAGCAGAGCCAGGGAGCTGAAGCCAGAGCCAGCATTGGTATGTCTGCACCTTCCTTCGCTGTCAGGGGCCTTGTGGCAGCATGAAATCCCAAAGCAAGCCCAGTCCCACTCCAGGGCATGCACGAATTATTTCCTATGTACATGTGCAGCCCTGATAAAAGAGGTGAAAATACAGGGAGGGAGGCCTGGGCACTTGGAGCCAACGGCGCCCTTCCAAACTGCAGTTATCAGCTAATCAGCCTTCCGGGAAATAAATTGAAGGCGGACTCGGTGGAGCACAGCACTCCAGAGGGGCAAAGATCGGCAGTCACGCGACTCGGGTTGCTTCAGAGAAAACCCTTAAAGCTCTTGCTCCTCTGTGTTTGTGGCTGCGGAGGGCTGAGAGTTTCCAGGAGGTGTGGAAATTCAGGCTGTGTGGTGGTACGAGCTGGGCTGGCTCTGCTGGGCAGGCAGGGCTGTGTGGCCAGCGGGCTCCTGCTTTGCTCAGGGTGCCCTGGATCCTGGCAGGGGGACGTGGAATGCTCTGTTCCCCCTATTCTGGCACTCAGAGGGGGAAAGAGCAGGCAGGGGATGTGCAGAGAGCTGCCGTGGCTCTCCAGGCTGTCACCCAGAGAGACCTGGGAGGTTATCAGAGCTTCGGGACAGAAAGCAAACAGTCTGGATTGAGCTCCTGAGGAAGGCTGGGCTGTCTCGGGATTCGGGACAGCGAAGTTTCTGAGCTTGGTACTCTGTACTTTTATCGTCTCCTAATATGCAGCACACCTCACCTTACCGGGAACGTTTCAGGGACTTCCTGCTAAGGGCTTGGGGCTCCTGAGGATCTGGGCAGGGGAGAGGTCTCTAACCCAACCGGGGGGTTCGGTCTCTGCTTCTCCCGGTCTGCCCCAGCGTGCTCTGTAACATTTGCAAAATGAGCCAAACTGCCCTGCCTGCGGGGGGGAGAGGGCAGCAGCATCCACTCATCTCCCGAGCCTTTCCCTCGCACCGTGGATGCATTTAAAATCCTAATGTTCCCAAACTAGTGCATCTCCCAACCCTGCAAACAAACAAGCAGCATTCATGCACGAAGGGAGAGTTCAAAGGAGGCATGACACCTGGAATCAAACATCTGTTAGGAACTAATGCATTTTGCATCCTGCTCTCCTGCCAACTGCTCCAAGGCAAGTCCTGCAGGATTGTTCCAGCTCCCTGCATGCTACAGCAAGGGCATTCCCTGCTCCATGCACCTCGCTTTGTTTTTTGCCACGTGTGAAGCATGCAAGTGCAGCTGCACCTCGAGCAGTTAGCAGTGGGCTTCCTCCTCTATCATGGACAAACATGAGAGGATTAAATACCCCTGAGCCCTTTTACATTTTTTGAACTGGGTTGGCAGCATGGATGCTGCATTGTCTATTAAGCTGATCTGCTGAGCAAACAGTTTTTCCTCTAACCACACTTTTACCTTGGCAATGAGGCAGGTACTGCTTTATTAGCAAAGAAACTTTCTTCCCTAATTCTTGGAAGTAGGAGCTCCAGGGAGGGGCAGGCTGCAAGGGCTGCTAGAAAGGTTTGTAGCTCAGAAATGGACAAGAAACAGGGCTGAAAGAAACCAAAGGAAACACTTTCTGTACAGAGAGCTTAATTAACTGCAAACAAATTGCCATAGGATAATGCAAACACCAAAAGTTGTGTTTGGCTTCAAACAAGGTTTTGGTCCACTTGGGACAGATGGCTCCAGTGAAGGCTTTTAAGTGCAACAGCCCAGGTTCAGCCATGTACCTGCACTGATACTGAAAAGTGGGAGAAGGAACAGGTTACCCCTGCCTTCTTTTTTTACATTCCTCCATTAAGTAATCAAAACTGGCCATTTTGGGAGAGAGAAAAGAGAGGTAGCCAAGCAGGGCTATTTTGATGCTCCTGCATTTTGACTGTTTTTGAGTGGCTGGGTTGCACGTTGGATAGATGCTGTGACTCAGGCAGCCCGGGAGACGCTGGTGATGCCATGAATAGACACTCCATATGGCCCAGGTTGACAGGCACACTCGGTGCCCAGCCTTGTTGTCACAGGTGCTCCATCCATGCACCGTTGCTGGCTCCACAGAGGTGCTGCAATGGCAGGAGATTCCAGAAATATGCTTCCAGCAGAGAGTCCGGAGCAGGAGGGAGTGACCTGTGCTGGGAGCATAACAAGAGCTGACAAGGACACACTGTGGCAATGAGACCAGCCTGGGCAAACGCGTCTGTCCTGGGGGTTAATCTTTTCTCCGGGGGAACCCCGAGCTCCCCAGGGCACGGGCTGGCCTCGCAGCAGCTTGTGCAGCACTTGGGACACGGCACAGGAGGTGGGCGGCTGCGGACAGCTCTGGGAGCTGAAGGTTTTCTATCAGCTTGCAGGTACCCCTTTGCATTCAATAGATATCTGCTGCAGGGAATTTTTGTGGCACGGCTACTGGCGTCCTGGCCAGCCATCCTTATAAGCGGGAGGATCATGCCTTGATTGTGTCATTCCATTTTTTGTCCTCTGTGTCCTTACGCTGCCTCCGAACGCAGGAGAGGGACGGGAAGGAGCAGACAGATGGCAGCGGGGTGAAAGGGGCTGCAGGCAGAGCAGAAAGCTGCTCTCGGTGCTCGCCTTCGGGCAGCAGGAGAGAAAGACCAGCAGGGTGCTGGGCAGGGGAAGGAGAATATCGTCGGATGAGTGCAGGAAAAGGTCCGCGGGTGAGTAAGAATTGCCGGGTAGGAGGGAAAAGGTGAAGGAGGAGCGCGGTGGGCAGGGCTGTGCTGCAGGGCGGACAAGAGGCTGTGCAGTCCCTGTCCTGCCGGGGCTCCTCACCTGCGTCCGGCAGGGCACGAGGTCCCTCACGCAGCTCTTCAGACAAAGATGCTCTCGGGCTCTTTCCCAAAGAATTTCGGTGATTTTAGGATAACATGTAAGTTCCCCATGGGGAATCACAGAAAAGGCACTGGAGGACTACCAGCACTCGGATGGTGAGGGCAGTGGCCCCATCACCAATACCCAGGTTGAATTGAGGGGACAGTGAGGACTTGCAGGGTCAGAGAGCTCAGGGACAGAGCCCCTTCAGCCCTGGGCACAGCTGCTGCTCTCGGCAGGCTGGGTGAGCTGAGCCCTGCTTGGGTCCATGGCTCTGGGGGGTCAGATGGGAGTTGTGTGTGGGGACCTGGGCTCTCCCAGCTTTGCAGCACCTAAGTGAGCAGCTGTTGTGTGAGCAGCAGAATTCATGAAGCTTGGTTGCCTGCGGCGCTCCCTCTTGTGTGGATTCTCTGATGTCTAATAATCGGGTTGGGCTCACATTAGAGCTTTTCCTTCCAGCTGGGAGTCCTAGTTTGGATTTCTGTCCTCTGTCCTGCTGCTTTTCACAAGCTTGTGCAAAGTTACTCAAGTCTTTGCCTATCTGGTTGAATTTGGCTGAACCTGGCCAATGGATCTGGGTGGCAGCAGGATTAACAATGTGGTCCCACAAACCTGATTCTCTCAGCAGTCTGCAGACAGGGGAATGATTATCAGCGTAAGATAACTTGCATCCCAAGCATGAAGAAAAGGTGAAAGGCTCAGAATGAGTTCTGGCAAGACAAAGCAATCAGAGAAGAGCCCGGGATCCCTTTTGGACTCTCACAGGTAGTTTGCAGTGAACTGAGGTGTGAGGTCTTTGTTGCTAAAAGCCTCCATGGCAGCTGAATCACAGGGTGAGTGGTGCACAGTCCCAGCAGCAGCAGAGTTGGGGCACACTCATGTGACATCCTGGCACTTGTGCCAACGTGCTTGGGCTGCTGCACTGTGGTGCCCAACCCCAAGGCCCGTCACACCCTGCCTGGTGAGCAGCTCTCACCAACACTCTTCCCTACCAACACTGACTTTTTTTCTCCCAGCCCCTAGGGCTGTTCCTGGTCCAAGCCAGCAGGTGCCCCATTTCCATGAGAGGCACCAGTGGGATGTGCTGTCTCCTTCCTGTCTCCTGGCTGTCATAGCTGCTGTCCTTGTTCACCCTTCAACACCTGCCACTGGAGCAGTGACAGCTTTTGGATCGTAAGCAGGATTTACCCCCTTGCTCCCATAACTGGGGAGAGCAGAGGAAAGGGATTAGGAATAATGCATAAGGATGCTCCCCTCTTGGCACAAGGAGGTTCATTTCCCTCATGTTACACATCCCTGGGACAGGACCCAGCAGCAAGGCAGTTGGCACTGCAAGGTTCCCTCAGCCCCCAGACCTCACTGAGGGCTCCATAGCTCTGGAGCTGCTCATTTAACTCTTGCTCTAGAATGATTTTGCAGTGCCAAGGCAGAGGGAGAGATAATTGACCCTCACAACTCTGCAGAGAGTTCAAGCATGTTCAGGTTGTCCTGTGCCCAGCAGACGAACTTACAACAATGACATGTCAGCTAGGTGACGTATCTGAGCCAGGCCTAGGTGTTGGCATCAGTACAAAATCCAGCTCTCCCTGGATTCATCCCAGAGCAGACAGAAATGCATATTGCAGGTGGAAAGGGGGGAAGAGAAAGCCCTTGGCTTCACGTACCTAGTGATGCTCTTGGACAGAGGATGGCTTAGAGGCAAAGATGCACAGCACCTGCTTGCTCCAGTGAAGGGCCAGGAGCAGCATCAGGGCACAGCCAAAGGCCCAAGGATGGGGGAATGGGTGAGATGTCCTAGGGGAAGGGGCTGAGTGGAGGAAGCCACAGTTAAGATGTCATGGAGCCTTTAGAGGCAGTGTGGGTCTGAGCATCCAGCCTATGAAATCGCTGCAAAGGTGGCAAAAGCATCCAGCTGTTGTAAGGGGGAGGGAGGAGTTGGACATCAGAGTAACTAAATCCTTCCCAGCTACCCTTCCCGTGTGGAAGGCCATCCTGCCATCTCTGCTCTGCCTCAACTCACCTGACTTGCACCACTCAAGGGACAGCATCCCACCCTGTTCCCACTGTCAGCCCTGAATGGGGGGACAGGATCCCTCACAGGTCCCCTGGCCAGGGCAGACCAGGCCTGGGGAAGGCAGGGCTGCCTCAGAATAAAGCATTTTTACCAAGCCCTGCAGCACTACAGAGAAAGATTATCTCCACCAGATCTTCCTCCCAGCCTGGGCTACCCCACACAACTCAATGTCTCACAGGCTTCCCCCGAACTCCTTTGAGGGAGTCTCTGTTCACCAACACCCCATAGAGGCTGCCAGTCCAAGCTCCTTGGGGTACCCAAACTCCCTGGGTTAGAGCACCTGCCTAGTCCAGCTGGCAGATAATGGAAGGAACATCTGTCCTGCTTTAGGACTGCACCTGTTCTGTGCAGGGACATGTGTGTGACCTCCTGCCATGCTGAGCAGGCCAAGGAGAGTCCCTGCTCTGCATGCCAGCATGAGACTCAGTCCCAGGGCTCTCCATGGCTCTGCAGCTGAGAAGCCTTCAGTACAGCCCACCCCACCAGGACACAGCCACTCTGCCCCAGGAGCAGAGCTCAGCCATGAGATGGTAATGGCACAGGTCTGGCACTGCCACTCACTGCCGTGCCAGCATTTCATGGGTCACTGCAGCAAGGGCAGTCCTTGGTTGTGAAAGGCACGTGCATCGGGTTCTGCATGATGGACCACCTTGCTCCAGGCTGCCCAGCAACCTGGAAACAATTTCCAAAACGCTATCCAAGCCATTCAGTGATTGGAAAGTGGAAATGGGGAAGGAACACCCCAACTGTGCCTGGATGGAATCTGCAAGTCCAGCAAAAAGTTGCACCCACACTAACACAGCCCCCAAGGAGGCTGGTGCAAGCAGTTCTGCAAACATCAGCCCTAAGAAACCATATACAGGCACTGGAAAACCCCAAGAGACCTTGAAGAAGGAAACGCTGTAACTTAAGGGGCTCCTTTCATTAATTTTCTGGTTTGGTGTAGTACCTTCGGGATGTGTTTCTTCTGCTGCACTGCAAAACCAAGCAGAGTCTGCACAACCAGATGCCAGAGCAGGAACTCCAAGGATGGGATGGTTTGGTTTGGTTTTTTTTTTCAAAATCTAAGGAAACAGTTTGAAAGATACCCATCTCCACAGAGAATTCAAACCCCATGGTGTAACTGTGAGCAGTCATCAGGGAGCTCCTGAATGGAAAAGGATTCAATTCCCACCAAAGCCACTGTGGCAGGGGAGAGGGCAAACATTTACCAAGCAGCACAAGCCCCCTGCAGGGTGAACACAGGCTATTTCAGCATTGGGAAGCAAAACATTTCACAGACGTGGTCAATACAGTGTCCATTTAATTCTGTGAGTCTGCAACACTGAAAGCCCAGGGATCGCTTTCTGCTTGATCCTATTTTGGCAGGCAGCTGTAAGAATATTGCCCCATCAGTAGCTGGACTCCTTCTGCTCCACCAAGCCAGGAGAACACAGTGTCCCATGTCCTCTTACCTTTCCCAAAACATTGTACTCACCACCTTGATTTGCTGCCTTTGCTCTCTGTCTCTGTTTCACAAGGACCATTAAAATGCATCGTTAAACTAATTACTTGAGCAGCCAGTCTTATCTCCTGTCTTTCCCTGTTCTTGCAGCCTCTGACAAAGTTGATGTGTTTGGGGATGATTTTGCTTGGTCCTTATCCTGGGGAAGGGCTGTTCCTTGTATTGAAGGAAAAGGGAGAGAAAATGGAGGGAGGTGAGGGAAGAAAGCAAGAGAGGAAGAAAGAGAACTTGGGATACATGCTGGCAAAAGAGCAGTAAGGGAACAGTTGACTTTATTTTCCAAAGAAAATTTAGATTTTTCTTTAATCTCCTGATCTCAAAACCTTGGGCCAAGCCCCTACCACAGCTCATGAGGGGAATGCTGCTCTGGATGCACTCAGCGCTCGCTTTGTTTTGTGTTTTGGGTTTTTATTGCTTTTAAATGCTCCTCTCAGAGGCAATCAAAGGTGGGGCTGGGGCCACACCTGCTTCCTGGCAGGATGCAGCCCTTTTCTTCGATATGGCCAACAAACACAGCAGCCCACACCTTGCAGGAGACCCCTGGGAGGGCCCCCAGAGAGCCCCCTGGCCATTCTCCAGCTGCTCACCCCAGCTGGCCAGAATAGCCTTTTCCTGCACCAATCCCCCCAAATCACCCATATCCATGGTCTCCCCACGCACACACTTTGGATCTCAGCAGTGTGTTTGTTCCCTCATTTCGAGCCGGCAGATTTGGGCATGTCTTTGACAGGGGTTCACAATTTGGATGTTAAATTTAGACGCGCGCTCGTGCTCTGATTAGAGATACACCGACTGTTTACTCGCTTTGCGGGGAGTTTGCATCTGCAGGGCAAGGGCAAAGCCCCCTGAGGCTCTCTCATCCTCGCCTGGTGATTAGGAAAGGAGGCTGAATCACCACATAATGATGCCCTGGTATTTCCCTCAGTTGGGAGCATGCCCTACCTTCCACACTCCATCCCACCATGGGCTTCCTCCAGCACTGCTGCCTGCCCGTGTGCAGCCAGCTCCAGCAGGCCCTGAGAGAGAAGTGGAGCATTCTCAGGAGTACAAATACATGATCCCCTGGGATGAAGGCACCAGAGGCAGATGAGGATGTTCAAGTGTTAAATGCTTGCAGCAGATCTGGCGGCCCTGAAGAGCGGATGGCCCTTGCCATAGGTCCCATAGATCATGTACTGATTACTGTCAGTGCAAGGACATGGGGTAGCACAGCTCAGAAAAGCAGGAAGAATGGTGCATGAAAAATCTGTTTGATTTCACCCACATGGTTTCCATGTGGAAATTACATGGCAAGGACTCCTGGGCTTGGCAGCACTGCCCCTCCTTGGTAGCCACCTATATTTGGGAATAAGGGCCAGTAAATTGATTTTTTTGCTGGTTTCACACTATGCGCCGCTTTCAATCCATGGAACAAAAGTCATAGAAACCCAGTTCATTTCTGCTGGTTCATTGCTGTCATCTTCCAGGATGAGTCCCAACAGGAATTTCCCTGGAACTGAGCCAGTTCACCAGATTTCCCCTCTCTTCAGAGCACTGACCCCTCTTTTACTGTTGAACTGCACTGTGGCCCTTGGAAATGTCCCACTCCCACTTCTGGATAGTTTTGCATTGTGGCTATGGCATAAATGATTCTAGAAGCAGAGGACAGATCAGGGACAGCACAGTAATCTCCTGGGAGATCTATTACACTTCAAGTTTCACCAAAAGCATGCTGGAGAAAGAGAAACGAGACCTTCAGAGCGTGATTGCTTCCCAGGGCAGACTAATAAAGGAGAAACTCCAGGCTGCATATAATAGGTGATTTCCAGGCCCAGGGTGGGAAGTTGCTGTCAGGGGACACAGATTCTGATACTGTTCAATTGAGTGTGGTCCTGACACAAAGAGAAACTCTTGAAAAGTTGATGGTAGAATTCTCCCTATGTTTTGACTGTGTCTTTCAAAGTTTCAGATCTTTTCCAGAGGAAATGAGGCTTCTGCCTCATGCCCCAGATGTGTAGTCGCTCTCCATCCCTCATAATAACTGAAGCCATTGTTTGCTTTCAGTCCAGCTTGTAATTGAGAGCAAAGCTGCAAGAAATACTGAGGTTGCAACAGGTTTTGCAAAATAATTATCTGGACAGAGGAGTAAAACCTTGCTAATACAGAGGGAAAAAGAAGCAATGTTAAGTGAAGCCCTTCTTAGATGTCAGGAAATACACAGGGAAGAGGAAGGTTAGGTACATTCCAGGAGAGATTCAGACGACAGCTTGCATCTTGTTAAATGCCAGAAAACCCACTCCTTGCTCAAGGTTATCCTCCCATATTGAACTGCTGGTGCCCAGGAAGGCATAAGCTCTGGATCCAGCTTTTCTTGTGGTTGTGGAGTTCATAACGTCTGTGCTTTGTGGGTTCTCTGATGCCTTATGAGAGATGAGTTCACATTGCCGTTTCAGTACAATTCAATTAAAAAGTCAATTAGCCCAGATACAAAGCGATTGGCTTCATTAAGTCTGCTGTTGGTGGAACAGCTCTGGTTTGGTTGCTGGCTTATTCTGCTGCCTTAGTCCACTCTGGGCTGTGTGGATTTCCCTACTGCCAGCGCTCGCAGACGCGCGTGCGCAGCCTGCAAACGTCTCCTCTCCAAGTTCAGCAGTTGAAAATGTTGGAAGGGAGTAGCTCAAGGCAAGTCCCTGCATGCTGCACAGCTCTGAAGAGCTGTTAAGTAACAAGAAGCAGGCAGAGCTTTTAAGAACATGGTTTTTGACTTATCAGAAGGAGACACATGCCTTGCTGGGTCACCCATCCCTGCCCTCCAAGTTTTTCTTTAATTTGAAGTACATTTGGGGCTTTGTTGTGTTTCCTAGAAGTGAAATGATGGCATGAGAAAATGAGTCTGAATTTTGTTAAAACTTAATTGTGTTGATTTCTCTTCAAATTCTGGTAGCTTGACTTCGGGTTCAGACCATTTGATTCAAAAAGAAAGATTTTTTCAGAGAGATTTTTGGATGATTGGCATCTATATACTGAGGAGAAAAAGATTTGAAGCAAATATGAAGTCTACATCTTTGTATTTATCAGTGTTTAGACACCTTAGTGAGAGAATATGACGCACGCTGTTAGTTACTTGGGCTCTGACAATTTGTTCCTAACATTCAACTTGAGTTACAAATTGAACTAGTTCTGATTCTTAAAGAGATGAGTCTTGAAAAAGTGTCTGGAAAAACAAGTCTTCCCTGTTTAAATTAGGAATGTGCCAAATGACTGGCAGGTACTTGATATATAATTTAAATTTAAAACAGGAAGAAACAGTTCTAGATAAAGATCTCCTGGGATATCTAGGGGAAATATATGCACCTATATTTAGCTTATCCCTGGTTTCAACCCCTAACTGCACACACAGCAGCATGCACTTAGCTTTTGAAAAGAACAGGCCTTGATCCTTTTACAAGCTCTGCAAAGCTCCCTAATAAAGTTACATCCCTGTTAATCACATATGTGCTCCCCAGTTCCTTCTTTGATGCACCTTGCGTACAGAATTAAACCATGGAGCCGCAGCTGCTTGCCAGGAGTTGGAGGAGGAAGCTGATGGCAGTGGTCATGGGTGGCAGGTCCTCTGCAGGAATCCTGACCCCGGGGCTTTGCCATGACAAGGCAGGAACCAGAGAGATTACTCAAGGGCTGAGGGTGACATGGGCAAAGTGTCTTGCTGGAAACCTGTTCTTCAGTCAGCACTGAGGAGGCAGCAGGGTTGTGTGGACATGATTTTCTGAGCCTGAGAGAGTTTTTCAGCTTGTTAGTGGCTGATCTGTTCCCAAGGGAAAATCTTTTAGGAAACTTTCTCTTTCAAGGACTGTTTTTTGTAAATAGGTTTTGGTTCTCAAAACAATGTCACACACATGTTCTGAATGTGTTTTTCTCTTGTTCCGCCAATGGCACCAGAGAGGTGGCTCCTTTGGCCAACCATGTTAACCTGTATCAGAACACCTCATAAAAAGAGTTGCAAACCCCAAAGTAAAGGCTTCTGCGTCATTAAAATCAAACCTTACTGTTCTAATTTGAGTCCACTCTTGTATTTCGTGTCCACTAACAACAGGGTCAGGCCTGTGAATTAGAAAAACTTTGAGGTTAAATTTGAAAATTGAGAAAATTGAGACAGAGCTTGACTAGAAACTGAGTGAAAGCTGTTGGAAAGGCCGCATTGTGGAGCTGCACATTCAGAAGGAATTTATACAAAATGGCATGTGTTCCCCCTCTTTGCTGGGGAAGGACAACACATCCTTTAGCACAAGGCAAGAAAAGGGAGGATGAACCACAGAGAGGCACATAAATCAGTTTGTATTTTGACTCTCAAAGATACTTTGCAGAAACTTCAGTGGAGAGAGAAGTTAAGATGGAGAAGAGAGCCTGGAGAAACAAAAGAAGAGGGAGTTTGGATTGGGGGTGGAGAGTTTAGATATGCTCTTTGACTTAGGAGAAAGCAGAATGAAGGGAGGGCAGAATAGCAAGTCAGCCTGATCAGAGCATCTTGCATGACTTTGCACATTTTACCCTCTATGAAGGGAGAAACTGAAGCAGAGAAAGTGAAGAAATCTGAGCCAGCGTAGGGGTTTGTGAGGACAGATCTCTGGCTGGGACAGAGGGAAGAGAAGCTGAGCTAACAATTGTATCAGTAAAGGTCAGGATAGGCAGAGGGGGGAGGTGACGCTGAGCCCTTGCAGGCTTTTCTTCTGTAACACACTGATCTTCATGAAAATTACCAGTGTTTGTTCTTCCTTTGACACCTGCAGGGCCCAAGGAGACACTGCACCATGGAAGTCTCCATCAGGAGTCACTTCCTGAGTGTTGCTGTTTTCCTGATGCATTGTGTGCTCCACAAGGTGAGCTGTCAGAAGGGCAACGCTTCCTCTCTGCACTTCACCCACTTCTTCTACAATGCCACCATCTATGAGAATTCAGCCCCCAAGACCTACGTGGAGAGCTACGTCAAAATGGGTATTTACAAAAAAGACCCTGAGTGGGACATCAGGTACAAGATAGCTTCTGGGGACAACACTGGTCTGTTTAAAACAGAGGAGCACGTGATTGGGGATTTCTGCTTCTTGAGAATAAGAACCAGGAGCAGCAACACAGCACTTTTAAACCGTGAGGTCAAAGACAGTTACATGCTAATAATCAAGGCCGCAGAGAGCACCTTTGACTACGAAGCCCAGGCCAAAGTCTTGATCCATATTCTGGACAGAAATGACTTGAAACCTCTCTTTTCACCCCCCTCTTACAAAGTGTCCATCAGAGAAGACACTCCTCTGAAAACAGTGGTCAGCACACTCAGTGCCACTGACGCTGATGCTGGGCAGAACGCTGAGTTCTACTATGCCCTCAACACCAAGTCCAGCCTATTCACTGTGCACCCCACCACGGGGGCAGTTATGGTCACAGGCAGGCTGAACAGCACCCATCGAGGCAGGCATAACCTGCAGGTCTTGGCTGTGGACAGAATGAGAAAGATCACAGAGGGGGATGGCTTTGGGAACTTGGCTAGTCTCACAATCCAAGTGGAGCCCTCTGCCAGGAAACCCCCCTCTATCTCCTCTGTGAAGGTGACTTCACCTGACTCAGATGAAGACTTCATCTACGCAACTCTCTCTGTAGAAAGTGGTGACTCAGAAGCAGGGATTGATTCAGTTGAGGTTCTGGATGGAGATCCTGGAAGACATTTCAAAGCCATCAAATCGTACTTTGGGAGCACTGAGTTCATGGTTGTGTCAAACAAAGAGATAAACTGGTTACTTTACCCATTTGGTTTCAATCTCAGTGTGCAAGCCAAGGACAAGAGCAAGCCACCACTGTTCTCTCCTGTCAGAGTTGTCCACATACCTCCCTCCAAGTATGTTTCTGCCAGGTTTGAGAAAGAAGTGTACCGGGTCCAGCTCAGTGAATTTTCCCCAGCTGGAAGCCAAGTTGTTATGGTGAAGATCACACCAGTTTTCCCAAATCTTAAATACATTTTGAAACCCACTCCTGATAGCGCAAGCTTTAAGATCAATCATCACACTGGACTGATAACTACAGTCAGAGCAATGAACTTCCATGAGCAGTCTAGTTTTGAGCTTGAAGTTACAGCCAGTAACAGTCACACATCCGCCACTGTTATCATTGACATCACTGACTGCAACAATCACGCTCCGACTTTTACCCAGTCTGCGTACCATGGGGCGTTTGATGAAAATGTTCCTCCTGGTACCAGTGTCTTAACAGTAAGGGCTACAGATGAAGATAAAGGAGACAATGGCTTTGTCACCTACAGCATAGCCAACCAGAAATCGGTTCCCTTTGTCATTGACCCCTATTCTGGTGTCATTTCCACCTCCAAGTCGATGGACTATGAGCTGATGCAGAGATGGTACCACCTGCGCGTGTGGGCGTCGGACTGGGGCTCACCCTTCCGCCACGAGGCAGAGGTGTACGTCTCCCTCACACTGAACAACGTCAATGACAACGCTCCTGTGTTTGAGAAGGCAGGCTGCAGTGGCACCATCCCATGGGACTTTCCAGTTGGGAGCCCTGTGGCCACAGTCTCTGCCATCGACAGTGACGAGCTGCAGCATATCAAATATGAAATCAAGTCTGGCAATGAGTTACAGCATTTTGAACTGAATCCCATCTCTGGAGTAATATCCCTTAGAATATCTCTGAGAGATCTTCCTTCTGAACAGCCACTTTTCTACTCTTTGAAAATAACTGCAACAGATGGAGAGAACTATGCTTTGCCAACATCTGTAAACATCACTGTGGTCAGCCAAGGTCTCCCCGTCAAAATGCAGTGTGAGGAAACAGGAGTCTTGAAGCAACTGACAGAAACTATCATACACTCCATCGAGTCTCAGTCTCAAGGCCATGGGCAGGATGATGAAACATCTCTGAACTTGCACCTTATAAACCATAATGCTCCTAAGTTTGATGACAGCTTTCCACGATCTATTGATATCTTAGAGACTGTCCCTGTCAACTCAACTATTGCTGACCTTTCAGCCATGGATCCTGACACTGGTTTTAATGGAAAATTGGTCTATGTGATTTCAGATGGAAATGATGACAGCTGCTTTACAATTGACCTGGAACTGGGTCTCCTTCAAGTCCTTTCTCCTTTAGATCATGAACAAACCAGCTTCTATATTCTTAACATTACTGTGTACGACCTTGGCATGCCACAAAAGTCATCTTGGAAACTATTGGCTGTGAATGTGTTGGATACCAATGATAATACTCCTAAATTCCCTCAGGGTGCCTATTGGGTGGCAATACCAGAACATGTAGCAGCAGGGACAACAATAGCTCAACTGAAAGCAGAAGATGCTGATACAGATGACAACGGGAGAGTAAAATACTCCCTCCTAACCCCTACGGACAAGTTTGCTATTAACAGTGTCACTGGAGAAGTGACTGTTACAGGTGCTCTAGACAGAGAATTGTGGCCTTGCTATGTGCTGAAAATAGAAGCTAGGGACCAGCCCAAAACAGGCTTCCAGCTGTTCTCTGTTACGGACCTCGTTGTGACTCTGGAGGATGTAAATGACAACACACCACAGTGCCTGCCAGCCCTCAACACTGTGAAGGTCCCTGAGGACCTGCCTGTGGGGACCATTCTCCTGTTCCTGGAGGCTTTTGACCCTGATGCTGGCTCTGGGGGGGAGGTGAGGTACAGCCTCATTAACAATGAGGAGATGATGTTTCATGTGGATAAGCTGACTGGGGCGCTCCGTTTGGAGAAGGAGCTGGACTATGAGAAGAGGGACTCTTACAATCTAACCGTGCAGGTCAGTGACAGTGGGAAGCCCTTCTCTCGCTCCTCCCTCTGCCACCTGGAAGTGAACGTCCTTGATGTCAACGAGAACTTGAACCCACCACGCTTTGCCTCCTTTGTCTTCAAAGGCTGGGTGCAGGAGAACAGCCCTAAGGGCACATCGGTGATGATGGTCACGGCCAAGGACATCGACAGGGGCAGAGATGGAGAGGTTCAGTATTTCCTCCGAGAAGGCACTGGCCTGTCTGTGTTCTGCATCGAGAAGGACACAGGTAAGCACATCTTCATTTAATAGTGTACCTTAAAGGCTTAAACTGCCTGCTGTGTTTGGCCTGGCTGCTTGCAATGTTCTGTGCATTCAGCCTTTCTTGATTGAGCAGGGATTTACTAAGTCTGTCCCTGGATCTGGGTGTTTTCCTTGTTAAAATGATGGCAAATCAATGTCTGTCCTTCCCCAAAATACCAATGTCTTCTCTTTCACTTGTGTACCGAAAATTAACCTCAGCAGAAGCAAGCCCTCGCCTTCCACACAATCTCACAGCCATGCGAGGTGGGTGCAAGAGTTTGTGTGTGCAGCAAAGAGCCGGAAGCAGACCTGAGACGGCTCTGTCATCCAGGACTAAAGCAGTCTGAATTCCTTAAACCCCTCACAAACACTCTGTCCTTCCCCTAGGCACCATACAGACCATAGGATCACTTGACCGAGAGGCAACATCTCACTACTGGCTGACTGTGCTAGCCCTTGACCTGGGAACAATTCCTCTGTCTTCTGTGACTGAAATTTATATTGAAGTCACCGATACCAATGACAACCCACCTCAGATGTCCAGACCTGTCTTCTATGCCTCTGTGATGGAGAATTCCCCACCAAACACATCTGTCCTTCAGCTTGATGCCTTTGATCCAGATTCCAGCTCAGAAGGAAAACTGACTTTTCACATCCTAACTGGAAATCATCAAGGTCTCTTCACCATTAACCTCATTACAGGTAAGACTGACCCAGCTCAGCATCTGTTTTTGAGGCTTCCAAGTGCCCGGAGGATGTTAAATATTCAGTATAAACAGCCCACACAGCTGCCTTTGTGACACCTTCCTCTTGTAGCAAAAGTCCCAGTCTCCAAATACACTCTGTTGGGGAGTCTGAGGATTGAAACTCTCAACCTGAGGGCTGCGATTTGCATCCAGATGGCTGCAATGACACAAATGTGCTGCTTTCAAAGCCCTGAACAGTTGCTTTTAATCTTCCCCCTTATAAACAACTGCCCTGTTGCACAGCCTAAGCCAGGGAACACCCTTCTGGAGGTGACTGTTCCTGACACCGACCCAGGCAGGATTAACAGAGATGAATTCCACTGCACTTAAAGGCTCCACCCATTCTCCAGCACTATTAATATAGTAAGTGTAATAAGCCACTTCTGCCATCTTCCTAGACTATATCTTTCATCTGAGGATTACTTACCAGATCTTTCAGAGCCATCAAAAACCTGCTGATGTTTTGTGTAAACAGCTTCCTCAAACTATCCCAGCAGAGCTGACATTGGGCCAGTCTGGCAAGGAAAGCTGTGCCGAGCCCTTCATGCCATCAGCTCCTGGGAGAAGAGGGAAGGGAGGGCACAGAGCCTGAGTTTGGGAGAGGATTAATTGCATGACTTTGATCTCTTGGAGATGATAAAAGCAGTTCAGCTACTGCAGCGGGATGGAAGCTTTCTCAGGTGAGGAGCTGGATGTATTGAAAAAGGCTAGAGCTGCTCTCAACTACATGTTACCAGTGGTGTAATGGCTCTCTGGCAGTGCTCTACAGCTGGCTAGGAGGTGAATGGAAGAAAGAAATTATTATGAAATACTAAAATCTATTTTTCACAAGAACCTCACAGGGTGTATTTACATGGTACTGTGTAAATGCACCTGGAGATGGGAGCTAATTGTGACCACTGCTGCCCACAGCTGTAGCTGTCTGTGCTGCCAGAAGCTTTTTAGCCTGGTCAGGACATTGCTCTGCATCCAACTTTCCCACATAATCCAAACAGCTATGCACAACCTAGCCCCAGGACAGCTTGCACAATGCAGGGTTCTGCAGAAATGTTCCTTCAGAAGCCCCGTTGCATAAAGCCACTGCCTTTTTGATGGGATGTGGAGCAGGATGGCTATCAGGACACCAGGCTGGCTTCCCTCTTCAGCTGAACAGTCATGCACCCTGCAGGAAATTCAACCTTTATGCTGCAGGCAAAGCTTTCAGCCCCATAGGAGTGCAGCCCTGCAAAGTCACACTCCAAGGCTATCATGTTCCATAGCAAAGTGAGTGACTGGCAAAATCCAAATGTTGCTAATGGGACACCTCATCTCTAAGCCAACCCATTAATCCCCATTTTAGACAAAAAAAATCTCTCAGGTATGAGTCATCTCCTCTCCATCTCTCCCCGTACTCAGATGATTTGCATGGGACGAGTGATAAGTTTGTCAGTTCTGAAAGAAACCCATGGGCTGATCTTATCTCTTGGACAGTTGCTGCAGGTCTCTTCTTTAAACTCTGAGCTTGGAGGTTGTTTAAGGTCCTGCTTCCAATCCTGATGAGGATTCAGTTATCCATTATTTTACTTGCATGTCACCAAAAGAACCTATAATTACCTGTGAACATTGGCATAAATCGAGCAGTTATACCCTCATGTTTACAGTATCTAAAGAGAAGTCACTTGCTGCTACTGCCAGAAGGAATATCACAGCTTGTCTAACATTCAGAACCCTAGGCAGTTTTTTGGAAACACAGTGGTGTTTTCATCCTGCGGGCTAGTTGCTCCATTAAGTAGAATAAAACAGTAATCTTTGGTCTCAGCTTGGTAGCGCAGCACTGGAAGATGAACTACTGGTCACCGCCATTGGTGCAGGACTGTATTAACAAAAAGAAGGGTTTTCCCACTGCAGGGTAGAGGACTGTGATCAAGACATTTCCTTTTTGCCTATTCCACATGGTCATTGTTGTCAAAGGACAGACAAATAAGTCACACTGGCGCTGAAATAAGCCAGAGCACAAGAGGGCCGGAGGTCAGTCTGGGTCTCTCCTAGGTAGGACATTCCTGGTAGTGGCCTCTTGGCAAAGGGAGAGGAGGAGGAGGAAGCTTGTTCTCATCCTGTGTCCTAATAGGAATTAAGGTCCAGATGTACTGCTACAACAGGTGTATCTACACCCAGAATAACCCTGCAGAATAGCCCTGTCTAATCATTTGGGGCAGAGTGACACCCTGTTGCAGGTAACCTAATAGGGTTCCTGGTTGTGTGTTTGATTCAGTACCGTGACATGGGGGAGACATAACCAGCAAGGCCCCGTGACTTCTCCTGAGGCCTTGCAGGGGAACCAGGAACAGCCATGATAACTGTCCTGGGCTTCTCCAGCATTCCCAAACTACCACAGAAAGGCTCTAAGATCTTCAAACTCTCAATTCTCTAAAGAGGATGCAGAAAAAGGGGGAAAACACATGAAAGGCTAATGAGAAGAGGGAACAAAACTGTGCACTGAGATGAAAGCTCTGTGCCATCGGCAATGGAATCTCTCCAGCCCAGCCTGGCAGCTGGTGTGGAGCAGTGTTTGTGGGAGACAGGGATAGATAGCTACAGAGAGAGATGGGCAGATAATAGGGTTTGGGGTATTCTTCTGCTGGAAAAGTTCTCAGCTTGTTTTGTTCAGGATTTGATGTGAAGGGGGTTCGAGTCCAGACAGGACCAGGAGGAACTGGAAGGCTGTGGCAGGAAGAGTCAGGATGAAGCCATTCATCCTGCTGAAAGGCTATTTGGAGAATCCTTTTCCTTTGGATTATTTGACTCCAGCTCTTATCTGGTGCTTGTTATTTTGGTGTTTCTTCTGCTGTGTCAGTGTCTGTTGGCTTCTCCAGGATGCCTGTGGTTCCCTGCATTTCTCTGCAGGGAAGGGCATTCTGCTCTTTAGGCCCAAGGGATGGTTGAATGTCTGCATCCCAAATCAACCTAGCACACAGCTGAGCACAGAGCAGTGCTCAGCAGGGTCACAACAAGAGTTAAATGGAAGCAGGAATGAGACAAGAGAAAGAAGATTTCAAGAGAACAACCTCTTTCCATCTCAAGCTCTTGTGAAGGCCTCAGTGCCTGCAAACCTGATTCTGGCTATTTTAACTATCTTAGATTTTCCCCCCTGCAGCAAGGGCAGGGGGCCAGCAACCTCCACCCCAACCCTGTTCTTGCCAGCAGAAGTTATTATTATTTTTTGTTCCCTGACAACAATGCCCTGGTAATTTTGGTACTCTTGTTCCAACATGACCAGCCTTCCTCTCTGCCCTTTGCAGGCAGCAAGCAGGAGAGAGGCACACAATCCTTTCTTCATTGCTGTGTCTGGACAGGCTGCTGGAGCAGTCTGTGCCTGCTGCATGCAGACAACAGAAGGAGTTGTTTCTGGACCTTCATCTGGATGCAGAGCTTGCCTAATTGGCTGAGTGCAATTGGGATCTTTCATAGTTTTGTTCAGTCTCTGTAGGATTCAGCAGAAACCTTCAGGGCCTCATGCAAGAAAAAAAATAAAGGACACCCACTCAGCTCCATCATGTGTCCCATGGGACAGGCTGGGGTTTTCCAGCCGGGCAGGGTTCTGATAACTCACACAGATGCACATGCACACACAAAACACTCATTAAAACTAAGCGTGCTCTTCCCGGGCCTTGTAGGGGACAACAGAAGGAGCCAAGGAACTGTGTCCCCAGGCCACAAAAGCTGATGGCAGTTCCCCTCTAATAACAGCTTCCACTTCCATTTTAGCCCTCTGGCCTCACAGGGTGTATAACCAAGCAGCACCAAATGAAAATGTGCATTAATTCCAGCCAGCTTCTCTCAGGAATTGTGTGCAGTGTCCATCTCCCCACCTCCAGGTGCTCTGTGGCTGTGCTGTCAGTTTGTGCATCTCAGCTTCAGAGGCTCCAAACGGGAATTAGGGTGATTAACCCTAATTAATTAACCACAAGGGCTTTCAGATCCCAGGGCAGAATGGTAACTGGCTCCAGATGGGGGAAGCAGGAGCTATGGTTGGGCACTGAGTAAGGGACAGAGTTTGCCTGGGGTGAGGAGTAGAAGCCAACCTTTTGCCTTGTGGCTCAGCAGATGTGGAGATAAACCAAAAAAATTCCATCTGGTCAGACTCCCAGCTGGGATACAGTACAGGTTATGTGACAGAGAGCAGAGTCAGCTCTTAGTCCCCAGGAGGTACAAGCATCTTCAGTGGTACAGACATTCAAGAGTGTCATTAAATTCCAGTTCATCTGTCTTCACTACAGTCCTCCTTCTCCGGCACTAGAAAGCTGAGCTATGATCCTGCTTGCTTTCATTTTTTTCATTAAGTCATGGGAGAATTTCAGGGTGTGGCCAGGCAAATCCAGATAGTCACTTCAGAGTGCTTAAATTCCAACAAGTGGCATGCAGTAATCCAGTGCAAACAGGGTGTTAGTCTGCTGCAACTGGATTTTGCAATCTGATAACCAGAAACACCCCCAGTGTGCACCTGGGTGTCAGGCAGTTCTGTTGTCAATGTTTGTGTGTCCTGTGGGCTTTTTAGGCCAAAATTATGAAGCATTTCCTGAGGTAGCTGGAGTTCTGGGCTCAGTAGCCAACATATTAGCAGTGAGGACAGGAGCATCAGAGATCTCAGTGAGCTGCTGCTGCGATTCCTTCTCCAGATCTCCATTAGGAGGGCATTTCCATGTGTGGTGTTGCTAATGGAGCCCTACTGCCTCTCACTAACCTGGGAAAGTTTTAAAAGCTTCTCAGCTAGTGGGCTCTCTGCTGAGTCCTCTTCACCTGCTGAGATGTTAAAAGGATTAGGGAGAGAAAAAACCACTATGCAGACAAGCAAACAGAATTTTTCAAGCCATCTTGTCATAACACATTGAGTGTTGATTTATGATTGTAAAGGGGTCAAATAAATGTTTAGCACCATGGCTGGTGCCAAATATGAATAATCCCAGAGAACAAGTGGGAATGGTGAACGATAGTCATGTTCCAAGCAGCTGCTCCTTGCTCCCTCCTTCAGCTGCCTCATGTTTCTGCAGCCATTTGAAATTTTCTCCTGCCTGTCATGCTCAGACAGACATACAGAAAAAGTATAATACAATGGAAGACAATACTATTAATTAAAGCTTTCAGGCTTCACACCAGAAATGAGAGATGAGACGGGTTCTTGCAGCTGGGATTTCCAAGTCTTTCAGGACACACGAGTGCACATGTTCACACCACTGCACATGCACATGGCATCCCGTGGAAAGCATTTCCCAGGGTGGCATGAACCTGTGGTTGGTGTGAAGAAGCAGAACTTCCCTTCACAGGGAAGAGAGAGACCTTAATAACTGGAAGTGGACAAAAACGCTCACATGTGTCAGCCTTGATGATTTTTAGGAGGTAAAACATAATATACACAATTTCTGTCCTTGGTAAAGCAGTGGTAAAATGATCTAGAGCTGGTTTTCCCGAAAAGTGAGGAGTTAAGGCATTCACCAAGGACTATTATGAAACCAGACATGGAAACTGAAGCCTCAGCTCCATCCTTTCCACATTTGCATCTACTCAACTTAGTCGCTGACAGGCCAGAAAGAGACGATTTTGATGATTTTGTTTCAACTCTAGTTTATTATAGCCACAGTTCTCCTGTCCTGCATCCAACCTATTCCCTGTGGTTGAACTACTCTGTACTTTTCAGAAATCCCTCAAATCTTGCAATTGTTGGAGGACTCATCCTGTGTCTCAGCAAGGTTTAAATAATATATCAACATTATTTTTGACTGCGTACCTTATTTTAACTGGAATGCATTTGTTCTAGCAGTTGAGTAGAGGGTATTTCCCAAGACAAACTTTTGTCAAAACTCTGTAAATTACAAAGAGCAAGGTTCAGCACAGGGAAAACAGCAGTAGAGACTTGTTAAGAGACTGGTTAAAGAGGCCAGACTTGTGCCAGCACATGCAGAATGTTTCTTACTTAGAGGCATAAGGAAAATTTTGTTTTCATGGTCCTGCAGCTTTTCTCACCTAATGCCTTGCCAACCCTCAACTGATGCAGGCATCTAGTAGGTGTTCCCCCTCCTCCTTGGTCTCTGTGATCAGAGAGCAGCAGCAACACCTCCACAGAGGGATTCGGGCTGGGAGGGGATGGGTTACCCTCTGGGGGTATCTGTCTTTCTCCTCTGATCACAAAAGGAACCTGAAACAGGACGGGTGGGCAGGCTGAGCTTGGGCATTCAGGGATCTGATCAGCCCTGGCTTTTCTTGCATGCTGAGTCTTGGAGCTCAAAGGGTTTCTTTCTTGGCAGGTCTGATTTCCACGACTTCACGGCAGCTGGATCGAGAATACAAGGCTGAACATATCCTAGAGGTGGGTAATGATGATTGTAATTAGCTTTATTTACCTACAAGTGTATTAAGTCCTCAAAGAGCTTTCCTTGCAAGTTGGAGCACAGAGAAAGAATCTCATCCCATCAGCTCCCAACTGCTGGGAAACTTAATTAAATGGTGTGTGCTAACCCAAGAGACAGCTGCAGCAGTACTGCAGGGTTTATTATTTTCTTGCTGAAGACTGGAGCTAAAGTTCTGTTCTGGAAGCTGTGGGAATGCAGGAAGAGGACTGGAACTGTCCTCTAGCAGCATGGCTTATACATTATGAGGGAAAGAACAAGCCAAAGAAATCCACCCTCGTTTATCCCATTTTAATATCTGTACACAGATATTGCTGTGTAGCTTTGGACACCAGCCCCCATCCTCAGCTGCTCACAGCTACAAGTATTGCCATCAGAGGGATCTGGAGGTTTTTGAGTCTATCAGGGTCTGTCATTTCTCTCTGCAGTGCAATGCTGGGAGTGTGCACAGGCAGGGCAGGGGGAGGATGGCTGGAACCTCCCCAAGCCATTGCAGTACAAATATTTTCAGATGTGTGATCTGTAATGACCAGCCTGACCCACCGCCCAGGGCAGCTGGAGGCAGCAGCCCTGCAAACTCATCCCCCTGTGCATGGACAGGCCCTACAGCCGCCAGGAGGGGAGCAGTGCCTTTGAAAACGTTGAGATACAAACGCAGACCCACACAAAAACCCCCAGCCGAGTCATTGCCCACCAGGAGGGAGGCTGGCTGGGCACACTTGAGGTCACATCTTAGATGTGACCTGTCACCTACTCCCTCTGCTTGCTGACAGGTGGCTGTCTCTGACAACGGAGAGCCAGCCCTGAAGTCCACCAGCAGAGTCGTGATCCAAGTCCTGGATGCCAATGACAGCCCTCCCAGTTTTCCCCACAAGCTGTTCGTGGTGGAGCTCCCCGAGAGAGAGGCCTCGGAGACCCCACTGCCAGTGTACAGGCTGATCGCTTCTGACCGTGACCAGGGCCAGAACAGCCAGATCACCTACACCATCGAGGAGGAGGAGGAGGGGATATTCACCATCAACCCCACAACTGGCACAGTCTTCTCCAGGAAAGCTTTTACTGCCTCCGAATACAACATACTCACGGTGAGAGGAGAGGAGAGCTGACGGGAAGAGACAGGCAGAGAAGGAGGGAAAGAAAAGGGTTAAGAAACAGAAGAGGTGAAAGATATGTAGAAAATGCAGCAGTGGAGAGGAGGAGAGCTTGAATAAGTCAAATGTGTTAAGAGGGAGAGAAAGTGGAAGGGAATGATAGGAAATGCAGAAGGTAGGAAGCTATTCAAAATGGGCAATAAGTTCAAAATTAACTGTCCAACCTACCTTCAGAGAGGGATACAATGATTCATGATTCCATATGGATGAGGACCCAAACCTGAGCAGTCTTTGGGTTCCATCATGCCTCTATATGGCATTCTGATCAGGCCATGGAGCTTGGATGTAAGTTCAAAGCCTTCCCACAGTCAGTGGGTTCTTTCTGCAAGGCTTGTGATCTGGGTCTCTGCTGTGGATAGAGCTTGGCAGATTTACTTGATGGCAAAGAGGAATTTGGGTTGCATAGCTTTGCCTTGGAAGCAGCCAGAGCATGGACCACTGGCTCAGGATTGGTTTCACGGGATTTTGGACACACTGGGAGCTGAAACTCCTGGTGGGTGGGAGAAGGAGCTTTCCATGGAGCTCCCATGAGCTAACTCAGCTTTCTCCCTGAGTGCACGTGCCTTTCTCCACAGGTGAAGGCCACAGACGGCGGCAGCCCCCCGCTCTCCTCCCACGTGAGACTTCGCATCAGCTGGGTCGCTCGGCCCAGCCCTTCCTCAGAACCACTGGCTTTTGATGAACCCCACTTCAACTTCGTTGTGATGGAAACAGATCCTGTGAACCACATGGTGGGAATGATCGAGATGGGCCCCAGCCAAGTGTGGTTTAATATCACAGGTGAGACACAGAAATCAGAGCAGGGCGGCAGTGTCTGGGAGCGTTTGCTCCAGCTCCCTTGGCTTTCAGCACTCACATGCCTGAGCTAACAAAGTTGTTTGCTTTAGGTGTAGGTGAGCTATGGGGAGAGCTTCCTCACAGGCACCAGAGGGTTTAAACAGCCATTAGACAAAGCTGCCCATCCAAGGCCTCTGGTGCCAAGTGCAATTGCCCAACACACTTCTTTAATGACAATCTGGAACTTGCCTGTGTTTGAGATGTCGCACGAGAGGCAGGGCATGCCAGTGCCAGCTCCTCCTGGGGATCAAGTGACACTGTTGGTTTTGTTATTAAAACTGCCTGCAAGGATCCAGGTGTGTGGCTGAGTGTGCAGGTACCCTTCGTGCCTCCTGCCGTGTTGAGTCTTGAGCAGGGAACTGAGGAGGAAGCATTCCTCAAAGACCTGGTCTGCCCTAACTTGTGGGGCTCTCCCTTCCTCCTCACCACATCCCAGGGATGATTTAGACATGGAATGTGGAACTCTAGGGCCTCTTCTAAGACACACGATTCAGAGGGGACGTGGGCTGTCTCCAGGCAGCATGTGCAGAACTGGTCCTACCAAAGAGGGCCAATTGTGCTCATGTAATTTGATGTTTTGAAGTGGTGCCCCAATCTACCTTGCACAGCCTTTCCCTGGTACTGCCTGCAGGGCCTGCCCTTGTCAGACAAAGCCTTAATTGGGCAGGTGAATAGTTTTTCCCCTTTCTGTGTTAGGGCATAGATAATGGTGTATAAATACAATTAAGCAGCAAGAGATACAAGACTACAAGAAGCAAGACAGTATCAGTGAAGGGTTTATCTGGCATTAGTAGGATCTGCTTGGGTCTGCAGAATTAACAGTGTATTCTTCTGAATGTTATCCCATCATTTCCCTGCTGACTGCTGGAGCATAGCTTGCCCTCATCTTTCCCAGTTCCTAGAACTCCAAGTAATATTGAAGGCTCTGGTGGAAAAGGACAGGACAGGATATTACTTTCCCTGCAAGGGAAGGAAGGCATCATGGTAGCTGGCAACCAAGGGAGTGATGCAGAGATCCAGGAGCCTTAGGCAGCTCCTTCAGAGTTTCACCTTTCCCACACCTCAAACACTCTGTCACTGGGACTGATGGAGTCTGCAAAAACTTTGACAAAGCAACATCTCTCTTCATCTCTCCTTTTCCTGGATTCTTCTTTCCATTTGGCACTGTGCAACAGGAGCTCTTCTCTCTTTTCTCAGGGAAAGACATCCATGGATCTCTCTCTCTCTGTCTCTGCTTCTTTCTGTCTCCTTCCCAGCAGGAGAGCAGTGGTCCAGATGGCTGGGGGGCACTGCATTCCTCCAGCAAGGGAAGATACATAATTTTACAACCAGCTAAGATTTTGCCAGCTGGTAATAGAATAAGGCAGAATCCAGAGCATCTATTACCCAGGAAAGAAGAAGTTGAGACCTGGGATAAATTACAGAAAACTGTTTCAGCTTCTCCATATCTCAGAGCAGCTTTGCAGGGTTTAATGTGCAAGAGAGGCCCAACAGGCCCCAGCAAGCGAGGCATGAGAAAGGAGCTGCCATGCCAGGGCTGAGCAGCAGTAGGGTGAAGGACAGCCTTCTGCTGCTGAGCTGCTCAGGCCTGCTGTTCCTGGTAATTCTCAGCCATCTGGGTTGGAGGCAACAGGCTCTGCTCACCCTGGAAGCACCGTCTGCCTCCCCAACTGTTGGGGCAGTGTTGGGAATTCAGGTAGCTCCCAGGGTCCCAGGCATGGTTGTGAGGACCATTGCTGATCTTCCCACAGTGTGACCTTGAATCAGATGCCAGCAAGGGCCCTGTTCTACCCAGCAAGTCCCTGATCCATGCTAAGCCAGTGATGGTGCATGGCTGGAAACCTTGTGCGCATAAATCAGTGCTCAGTGTGCCAGTTGCCAAGCTAGCCAGGACATCACATGCATAAATGCTTCCTTTCCCCTTCTCTCCTCCTCCTCATTTTGTCTGATTCACCTCACCTTCCTTTTTGCACTACTTTGTCACCATCTGTGACTTTCTGTTTGTCCAGCTTTGCCTTGTCCTCCCTGTCTCCTGTGTGCATCTATATATCACAAGTTTCAAGTTTTCAGATTTGGGAGAAGCCTTACCTGTGGCACAATCCCCAATCTAGCTGACTGTAACTGCCCTTTTGTTTCCCTTTGTCTCCCCATTGTCCCAGGTGGTGATGATGAAATGGATTTTGACATTGAAAAGAGTACAGGCATCATAGTCATTGCAAGACCCCTGGATGCAAGGAAGAAATCAAGCTATAACCTGACAGTAGAAGTCACTGATGGGTCCAGTACAATCAAAACCCAGGTAATGTTTTTTTCTTTAGTGGAGACCCCATTGAGAGGGAAAATATGCTAAAGGGAACCTTTCCTTTGAGTCTCCTGAGCTCTGGAGCAGGTGCCAGGCACAGGAGTCTCCTTACACTGTGATCCTCCATTACACAGTGCCCCTTAGACCAAGTTAAGATTGTTTTTATGTTGTTGGAAACACAGCTGGTCTTGAAAGCCTGGATCTTTCCTGTTTATCCCCGGCACAAGGACACATCTACACCACCAGCCAAGCTGGGGTGGCAGTTCACTCTCTCAGACCTCAGCTTGGTCTCAGCTGCTCAGGCTGAATTACAACACATCTGGGACAACATCTTAAGGGAAGTGTGTATACAGTTAGGTCAGGCTTGGGTCCGTGTTCCCATGTCAAGGGTTGTTCCTGGGATATGCTAGCCCAGGTACAGCCAGCACAAATCCATCTGCAAGAGGTGAGGTGAGGCCCAGGGAGTGAGTGGGGCAACTGCAGAGATGCTGTGTGCTCTGAGTTGCCAGACATAAAGTAAGTGCTGGTAAAAGGAGGCACTTCACTGTCAAGCATGTCCCTGAGCCCCAGCTAAAATGATGGGATTTTTCCCATCTTCACCTACCCCGAGAAGAGGTGTTCAGGACATGATTTTTCACTGGTAATTCTCTCCACACATAAGAAACAGCCAAAAATCCAGCCCTCGATGCACAGGAAGCCCTAGGGCGTGAGTCACCTGTCAGTAATGCTTATCATGGGAAATTCACTGTGGGGATGGTGAGGAACTCCACCATTCCTGTGAAACATGATCCTAATGGATGGCCACTTGTCTCAACTATCTTCTAGTGTTGTTCCAAATAAACAAAGCCCCACCTTGCCTAGTGTGCATTCCCTGACAACTTGCATCTCATCCCTACGTTTATTTTGGCACTCAAGGCTGCTAGCAGATGTCAAGGAACCTGCTTGTGTAAAACCCCCATGGCATGCTCAGGTTTGCTAAAGGAAGCAAATTATTACACTTGGTTGGGACTTCCTAAGATGCAGGAAGCACATCAGTAGGAGGGTCAGGACAGCCAGGGTAGGAGACCACACAGGAGAAAGCAGCGACTTCCCCAGCAGGATTCAGGATTCCCAGTGTGTACTGTTAAATGCAGAGAACATTAACAAAACGCCAAACTTGGCTAAAAAAGAGTAGAACAGAAATTTGCTTCTCCACGCGCTTGCTGCTCCTGAGATAGCCCAGCCCCTCCATTCTTTTACCAAACATCCCCTTGTGTCAGCTTTCTGTTGAGTAAATAATGGGGGTTGCTGTGTAGGCACCAGGCAGCAGCAAAGCTGGCACCACGGCTGAGCTGCTGCTGCTTTCCACGGCAGGCTGTCACTGTTTCCCCATGTGCCAAGTGCAGGCTTGTTCACTCTGAATGCCTTGCCAGACTGGAGAGATTTTAAAAAAAAGGAGAGGAAGCAAACTGGAAAGCACAAAAGGGGAAGGCACAGCAGGAGTTCCTTGGGATGAAGTACAATAGGGTTCTCAGTTATCACAGATGTCAAAGCTCCAAGAGTTGGGAAACTGTGATGGTTACAGCACTCAGAGTATGTTAATGCCCAAGAAGGATTGGTAGCTGAGATTTTGCATGGCTGCATGTCCAGTTGCTGCCCTTATTGTGCTGTCTCCCCCACAGGCATTTATCCATGTGATTGCCATCAACCAGCACCGTCCCCAGTTTCTTGAGAGTCACTACGAGGTGGAGATTCCTGAAGATACCCCTTCAGGGAAAGAAATCATTCGAGTCAATGCAACAGATAAGGACAAAGGAAAGGGGCTCATCTATACCATCCATGGCAGTGTGGACCCCAAAAGCACAAGACTTTTCCAGTTGGATCCAGGCAATGGAGCCCTCACAACAGCAGAAGGCTTCGGTTCCCAGCCCATGCCTCAGCACACACTCACAGTGATGGTGAGTCCTAACTAAGCCCAGCTTGGCTGGGATATATGGGTCACTGGAGAAATGAAAAGTGGTTCTAGCCTTTGAGGGAGGATTTCTCTGGAACAATAGAGAAGAGGAAAGTAGGGTGTTAACCTTCACTATATGGCTAAATGTAGTTAACACCCTGCATTCCTCTAACCACCATCTTTGGAGGGCCACTGGATTCTTATAAAAGAAAACATAGTGTGTAATAGTTAATGTTAGGTTTCAAATTCAAGGCTGAGCTTTGGTGCTGAAACTTCCAGGCTCATTCCCATCCAAGGGGTTGGTACCATTGCAAAACAGCCACCTCTGAAAGAGTGCTGATGAGTTACGTGGAAGATGGTGCAGGCAAGACTGGCTTGTCCCTGGGTGTGATGGTTTGTGCTCTCTCTGCCATTCAGGTGCGAGACCAGGAGGTCCCCATCAAGCGCAACTTTGTCCGAGTCATCATCCGCGTGAACAGCAGCAACCTTCACCCTCCCCAGTTCAGCAGCATCCATTATGAAGCAGAAGTGCTGGACTCAGCAGTGGTGGGCACAGAGGTCATTCAAGTCAGAGCACTTAATCAGGACCAGGGAGCTAATGCTGAAATCCACTACTCCCTTCAGGCAGGTGAGAGCCATGCAACATGACAGTTTAGGTTATGATCATACCTGCATTATCATGCTCTGGCTGGTGGCCACTTGATCAGCTTTCTCTAGCTGTTGCAAAGAACAGCAAGTGGCTGCATAGTTCTAAAATGTGATTTTCTTCCTTCCCAGAAAAAATCCAGAGTGAGTAGGTAATTTCCATATTATGTAATATTAGCATCTTTTCTTAAGAAGACAGCTTAATGTTGAGTCACTGGTCTAAGAAAAATTGTGACTGGACAAGTTAGAACAACCTAAAATCTGCTCCTCTTTGTCCATGGGAACTATTCAGTTGTTAGGCAAAAGTACTCCCAATTCCCACAGGAGTCATCATCATTCCACTATTTTTACCAAGAAACAGGAATCCTCAAGGAATGGTGAGAACCCTCTCAGCACTGACTCGTGGTGGTTTTGAGTCATTCATGCTCAATGGGCAAATATTTTATCACTCACTATAAAGGTTAAAAACTTAAGTGTGTCTGTGCCACCACGGCATGTTTAGCCTGTAAACTCGTTGCAGGAGACAAGCCATCCTTTGCTCCATCTTTCTCACTGCAATTTAGATCAAGGACTGAGGAATTTAATTGCTCCTGAAGTATTGGTAATTACAAGCATGACAGGGCTTGAAGGAACCAGTACTGTCTGAGCTCCATCTTCTGCACACGAGGCAGAAGCTTCAAGCACATGTTCTGCCGCCACTAAATATGCTTAAATTAGAAGGGTGTTTATCTCCAATTTACATTTTGATTGATTCAAATGTTAGCGCACAGATCTCAATGGGTTCATTGTTCTTATAATTAAAATTATTTAGAAATGAATTAATCTCTCCCAGTAAAAGAAATAGATGTTAATCAGGTCTGCAGTCAGGAGAAACTATGAAAAAGTGTTTCAGAAAACGAAGACCAATAAGGTGTCTGCATTCTTCACTCTGTAATTTCTCTTCTTACAGGTAATGGGGAAGGCTTCTTTAGCATCAACCCATATTCTGGAATTGTTACAGTTGCCCAGAAACTGGACCTATCCAGGCAGGAGAGATTTACTCTTATTGTAAAGGCAGAAAATCAAAGGTTTCCTCAGCTTAAAGATTCTGCTACAATACATGTCCACATTAGACCCTCGGATCGAACCCCTCCAAAATTTCCAGAGGCTGAATACATCACAGAGATCAGTGAATCCACTGCTATTGGCTCTCCTCTGATCCAGGTTTCAGCCATAAGCTTGTCACCAGTCAGCTATGAAATAAAAGATGGAAATGGTGATGGAGTGTTCTCCATGAACTATCAGTCAGGCGTTATTTCCACTCAGAAGAGCTTAGATTTTGAGCAGGTGTCTTTTTACCAGTTGAAAGTCCGTGGTACCAACATGGCTGGAGCATTTATGGATGCAGTGGTGCTCATCTATGTCATAGATGAGAACGACAATGTGCCTGTCTTCGTTAAGCCTTCCTTCGTTGGCTGGATCATGGAGAATGCCCCATCACAAAGCATGGTTCTGGATGAAAGCAATGCTCCCCTCGTGACCTATGCAACAGATGCTGATCAAGACTCCAATGCTTTGCTGGTCTATGAGATTTTGGAACCAGAGGCACTGAAATATTTCGCAGTGGATCCCAGCACAGGGACACTGACCAGTCGTGCTGATATAGACCATGAGCTCACCCCAGTTTTCCACTTCAGTGTACATGTGCACGACAGTGGAAGCCCCAGCTTGTTTGCATCCAAGCCTGCCAAGGTCACAATCCACGTTAAAGATGTCAATGATTCACCTCCAGTCTTTCTCAGAGACACTTACGACATTTCTGTCTTGCTACCTGCCCACCCAGGGATGGAGCTTTTGTCAGTGCAGGCAAAAGATGCAGATTCAGAGGTGACCTACAGCATCGTGGAAGGGAACCTTGATAATGCTTTCCACGTCCATCCCCTAACAGGTCTCATCTCCATTCTTAACACTACTGGCCTGAGAAGCTACCGAGAGCTCACAGTCAGAGCTGGTGATGGCTTGTATAAGAGTACTGCCCTGGTTAAGCTAAATTTAACTCGGGCACAAGGTACCAGCTTGAAATTTGATCAAGATGTTTATACAGCAACTGTGATGGAGAACTCTACAGATGAGAAGACTCTAACCATTCTTGGAGTCAAAGGGTATCAGCTAAATGAACCCCTTTCCTATTCACTTTTGAATGAAAAGGAAAGGTTCAAAATGATCCAAGCCTCTGGAGTTCTTCAGACCAAGGGTGTGAAATTTGACCGTGAAATGCAAGACATGCACGAGGTAGCTGTGGAAGTGAAGGACAACAGGAAGCCACCAAGAATGTCCCAAGCCACAGTCAGAGTTTATGTAGAGGATGTCAATGACAACTCACCACAGTTTGAGAATGTGCCATACTATGCATCAGTGCAGGATGGCACAGAGCCAGGGGATGTCCTTTTTCAGGTGTCGGCAACAGACAAAGACATAGGGGATAATGGAGCTGTTACCTACTCATTTGCAGAGGAATACAAATACTTTTGGATCGACCCTTACCTAGGAGACATCTCCCTTAAGAGGCCTCTTGATTATCAGGCTTTAAATAAATACAACCTCCGGGTCATTGCTAAGGACAAAGGACAGCCTCCCCTGCTTGCTGAAGAGGAGGTTGTGATCAGTGTGAGGAACAGATCCAACCCTCTGTTCCAAAGTTTGTACTACCGAGTGAAGGTGCCAGAAAACATTCCCCCATACACATCTATCCTCCACATCCAGGCCCGCAGCCCTGAAGGCTTGCGCCTCATCTACAACATTGTGGAAGAAGAGTCCCTGAAACTCTTCAGCACCGACTTCAAAACTGGTGTCCTCACTGTCACAGGGCAGCTGGACTATGAGCTAGAGACAAAACATGCATTCACTGTTAGAGCCACAGACACAGCACTTGGATCCTTCTCAGAAGCCAGAGTAGAGGTGGAGGTAGAGGACATCAATGACAACCCTCCCATATTTTCTCAGATCATTTACACAGCATCTGTCTCAGAGGGTTTGCCACCACAGACCCCTGTTGTCCAGCTCTTTGCCTCTGATAAGGATTCGGGCAGAAACAAAGTGGTCTCCTATCAGATCATGGATGATGGTTCAGATGCTGCCAAGTTCTTTAATATTGATGCCAGCACAGGGCAGATAACAACAGCTCAAGCGCTTGATTATGAAACAAATCAGCAGTTCCGGATGAAAGTCAGAGCTGCAGATCATGGGGTGCCTCCACTCAGTAGCGATTCCCTGGTAATTGTAGATGTGACAGACATCAATGACAATCCCCCTGAGTTCAGCCAGCTTCAGTATGAAGCCAAGGTCAGTGAAATGGCTACGTGTGGGCACATTGTGATCAAAGTCCAGGCCCTGGACCCCGACAGTGGAGACACCACCCGGCTGGAATACGTGATCCTCTCAGGTAATGACAACAGGCATTTTGCCATCAACAGCAGTTCTGGGATAATATCCATGTTCAATCGCTGCAAAAAGGATTTGGAGCCATCTTACAAACTCAGAGTTTCTGCTTCAGATGGAGTTTTCAAGAGCACTGTGCCTGTGTATATCAACACCACAAATGCCAACAAATACAGCCCCTCTTTTCAGCAGAATGTGTACGAGGCAGAGCTGGCAGAAAATGCTGAGATAGGAACCAAAGTGATTGAGCTGCTGGCTATTGACCCAGATGGCGGCCCGTATGGCACCATAGACTACACCATCATAAATAAACTTGCCCATGAGAAGTTCTCCATAGACAATAAAGGCTGTATTGCCACACTGCAAAAACTGGACAGGGAAAATTCCACAGAGAGAGTCATTGCCATTAAAGTCATGGCCAAGGATGGGGGTGGGAAGGTGGCCTTCTGCACTGTCAAAATAATCCTTACAGATGAGAATGACAACCCGCCTCTGTTCAAAGCCTCTGAATACACACTGTCCATCCAGTCCAATGTCAGCAAAGGCTCCCCTGTCATCCAGGTGCTGGCTTACGATGCTGATGAAGGTGCAAATTCAGATGTCATTTACTCTGTTGACTCTGTGGAAGATGTGGCAGAGGACCTTGTGGAGATCAATGCTGCCACTGGGGTTGTTAAGGTCAAGGAGAGCCTTATTGGTTTGGAAAACAGAGCCTTTAACTTCAAGGTGAAAGCTGAAGATGGCAGACCCCCTCACTGGAACTCCCTTGTTCCAGTGAATCTCCAGATTGTCCCCAGGGAGGTGACATTGCCAAGGTTTTCTGAGCCCCTTTATACATTCTCTGCATCTGAGGATCTTCCAGAGGGATCAGAAATAGGGTCAGTCAAAGCTTTTGCAGAGGATCCCATTATATACAGCCTGGTGAAGGGAACCACTACAGAAAGTAACAAGGACGAGGTGTTCACACTGGATGAACAAACAGGGACTTTGAAAATCAAAAAACCTATGGATCATGAGACCACCAAGTGGTACCAGGTTGATGTCATGGCTCACTGCTCACATCTGGAGACTGAGCTGGTCTCTCTGGTCTCTGTGAATATCCAAGTACAGGACGTGAATGACAACAGACCAGTTTTTGAGGCAGATCCCTACAGAGCTTTTGTCATGGAGAACATGCCTTCAGGGACCACAGTCATTCAAGTGACAGCTAATGACCAGGACACGGGAAGTGATGGGCAGGTGATCTACAGTCTGGAAGCCGAATCTGGGAACCTCCACGGGCTGTTCACCATTGACAGTGAGAGCGGGTGGATCACCACGCTGAAAGAACTGGACTGTGAAGACCAGGAGATCTATCGCTTTTATGTGGTGGCCACTGACCACGGCAGGAAGGTCCAGCTGTCTTCCCAAACCCTGGTGGAGGTCACTGTCTCTGATGAAAACGACAACGCCCCGCAGTTCACCTCAGATTTCTACAAGGGGTCGGTCATTGAGAACGCAGAGCCGGGGCAGGTCGTGGTCACGCTGAGCACAATCGACGCGGACATCTCCGAGCAGAACCGGCGCGTCACGTGCTACATCACAGGTGAGTTTATCCTGGCTTTGAATCTCCAGTGGGCAGTGTTATAAATTAAACGGGCCAAATTACGAATCAAAAGAATTTATTAATTTGTCAGAGTATGAATTTTGAAAAGCCACAAGCAAGGTTGGCCTCGAGCCGGGCGATCGGGGCTGGGGAAATGGAGCCTAGTCTGTCAGAATGCTTGTGAGGAATTATTTCCCAAAGCTGTCTCATCCAGTGTTGCTTTTTGTATGTTTTTTCTGTGAGATACCGTTTTTTTTTCTTCTCCTCAAGATATCAATGGCTGTTTCCTTTTTTTCTTTTTTTTATGCAAGTCTTCCTTTCTTCTGGTGGTGGTATGAGGAGTTTTCCCAGAATTGTAGGCATAATTTAGGCGAAAATTCTCTGAAATGGGTATTTTCTGGTAACACATGTTGTCTGCTTCGGTTGCATATCTCATGTAGATTTTTTGATTCTGTGCTAGAGGAGTTAATCTTTTCTCCTGGAGACAGCAGCTGAATGGATTTGTCTTATCATTTAAAACTGTTCCTTGCCTTTTTGCAACATATTAATGTCTAGCTTGAATTATTTTATAACATATATCACAGGCAAGAAGAGAGTATCATCTCAAAGTGAGGAATTGGTACCTTGTCTTACAGATGATTGATACAGAAATAGTGTTACACTGACAGTCCTGTCAGAAGCAGATGAAGGCTGAGCTCTGTCATGAGCTGGATTTAAATGAATCTGGGGAATACAAAACCCTTTAGTAATTGCAGTGGGTGGAATGATCGTTAAAATAACTATCTCGCCACTGAATCATCCTGTTTCTCTGGGAATAAATAAGATACATGCAAGAAATTACACTGTACTGTAGAAATATTTATTTATACTTTCTTAACAGAGGAATAATAAGACAGTGTAATTGCAATATCTATTAGAAGGACAGAAGAGGCAATACAGCAGAAAGGAAGATTTTTGTCACACAAATACTGTGATCTGTATTTAAGTTCTTTGACCCAGCTTTTTCTCCTGCCAGCACTGCAGTCAGTTTACACATCACACATACACCTGTAGCCTGTCTGTGGTTTTTAATAACTTTATATAACTTTTTGGTACTAGATTTGTTTCCTACAAAAACCACTTGGAGGCTGGCTTAGTAACAAGTTAGTCACTCTGCGCTGGGTGATATGTAAGACTGTCACATCAATTTTAGTCAAGGTTTTGGCTAAAAAGAAATAAGAAAAATTATGCGTACATCCCTGAAACATCACACGTGCCAACTAAAATTAACCACTGCTGTAGAATAACAAAAAAAAAGTTACACTGGAATGTTAGTTGTGCATCTCACAAGTAGAAGCTTGCTTTTATGATATTTTTTGACCCTAAAGGGTCTTTCTAAGACCTGGAGCAGATACTTCAAATTAAAATGTTTGTTCAGACTCAAATGAGGACCCTTCAGGGTCAAAACATTAGGGCAGATCATGCTACAGCCTGTTATCTATTACTGTAACCATCCAAAACAGAGGAGGAATGTTGGTACTTTCATTTGGTTTATGGCATGCCTAGGTATTTGCAAGCCTTTGGGAGGAAAGATTTAATCCATTATATATTCACATTTCTGCCAGCTTAAAGGTAGTAGTAACTTCCAAGTACTTTAAACCTGAGAGGATGCACACTTAGATTAGGGGTGAGCACCTTGTGCTCTCTGCTCTGCATGTGCAAACACAGGTCAAACTCTGCAAATAAACATGGAAATGCAGCAAAAGAGAGGATTAGGTGAACATAGAGCCCAGCTCCCCGCTGTCCACACTGATTTCAAACATACAGAAACTAAATCTGAGCATGGGCTGGTGTTTCCTAGCATCAGAAGAAAAGCTAGTACAGGTATCATTGTGCCTCCACAGCCTCATCACTGCAGCGCAAACAAAAGCAGGAAGGGAGTGAATTTAATATATCCCACTGTGTGAGACCCTTCAGAGTACAACACAAACAGATTCCACAGCCACCTCTCTTCACTGACTGCCACTGCCTGATGTGCTTCCTCCTGGGTCAGCAGAGAGCACCAGCTCCTTCTCAGGAGACAGGGATTCTCCAGTGGCAGCATCCAGCCCATTTAAAATCCAGCATGTGTAACAGCAGTAGGAGCAGCATGAATCTGGTGGACCAGAGAGCCTGCCTGGTCTGGGTTTACCTGTCTCTCATCATTTGGTTCTTACAGAAGAAAAACTGGCCCCAGAAAACAAAGCTATATGTTAAATACCTCTGCAGGTTAAGAGGAAGTACAACTGTACATGGTACCATAACAGATCCAAACTGTGTCTGCAGGGTATTTACAGCTCTCAGATCCCTTTAGAAACATGCACCAAGAAAGACTGACAGGCTTTGGGAAGGTGAAACAATGTGGTTTTGAAGCAATGAATATGCACATCTGCAGAACATTACTGACCTTCCTGCAATCAGTTGTTTTCCTTCTCCCACTGTAATGTGCAGACAGGGAATAACTAAAACATGCAGGGTATTTCCCAGCTGTGCAGTGAGGCTGACCACAAGCTCCTCACCTGCTGGATGCAACACCAGTGGCCTCTCTGCATCACCAGTGTGAGTCAAGAAGTCATGGAATCATTTAGGTTGGAAAAGACCTCTAAGAGCATCCAGGTCTCCTAAGGATCTATCAGTGGACACACCCATATGCCCTTTACTTATCACTTCTGATTTTCAGCACTTAGTAAATGCTTTTTTTTACTTGCTTCCTGCCCCCTTCTAGAAGGAGATGTACTGGGACAGTTCACAGTTGATCAAATTGAGGGCAAATGGACAATTTCTTCCAAGAAACCTCTGGACAGAGAAGATACAGAGAAGTATCTCCTCAAGGTTATGGCCTCTGATGGGAAATTTCAGGCTACCACTGAAGTGGAAATTTTTGTACTAGATATCAATGACAACAGCCCTGAGTGTGGCCAGGTAAGATGTCTGTTCTGGGATATTGGGGCATTAAGGCAGATCCTGGGAGGGAAAGAACACAATGGAAAAGAAGAAAGAACAGGCAGAGCATGTTAAAGGGTTTGGCTTGTCATAATTCTTCTCACACGATCCTGTTGCTTTGATTATGCTTAACAATTTTAATTAAGCTGCATGTCAAGCGAGAATATTAAATCTAGCCTCCAAGCATGTTTGCCAGCAGCAAGTGAGAGCCTAAGCATTATAAAGAGTAATTTTTGGAGATAAACAATGCCAGGAAGCCTCCTGGGAAGGGGCATGTAAATTACAGAGTTTTATATCCTGCTAAACTGGGAGATTCCCATCAGGAGGTTTGTTGCTGTAGAGAGCTGATCGCTGCTGTGGACGTCACCCGTGGTGAGAACGAACAGAGGTGGTTACTTCCCAAAGGAGATTCAAAGGCTTGTGTGAAATGAGCTCACTGGTCCCAGTCCACACCCCAGCAGCCAAGAATGGGAGGCACATTGTGTTCCCCTATAAACCACAGGGTTTATCCTTCGCTGTGAAGCTCCCGTGGGTCTGTTCTTCCCCAGTATGGGATGGAGGTATTTTGGAGATGGCTCAGATGCCAAAGATTTCTTCTGTCCTGGCCAGATACTCTACACTGGGAGAGTCTCTGAAGATGCTGGGCCGGGTCTTTTCATTTTGAAAATATCAGCGACGGACCCCGACGTCGGCAGCAATGCCCAGATAACCTACAGCCTGCACGGCCCCGGTGCAGAGGAGTTCCGGCTGGGCCCACACACAGGTGAGAGCAGGGCAACAGGGTGCTTTTATCCTCTTCGTCACCCACTCCTGAGGAATGCAAGCTCCCAGCATGGCTCAATACAAGGAGCTGTCCATTCCAGCTGTCTCAAGTTAGGAAGGAGTAGCCACAGCATAGAGGAGAGTGAGCTCCATGTCATTGTGTTTGCTCTCATTACAAATGAGGGGCAGACACTATTGCTAGCAGCCAGGTCTCAAGGAGGAAAGAGCAGCAAGTATTTGGCTTGAGCCAAAGACACAAGTTCTAAATCCCAAAATACCTCTTACCAGGTCTTGGGCAGTGTATTTACCCAAACAGACTTGATGATCATTATAGAGATCACTTGGAGTTCATTACATTGCAGAAAGCTCAGTGCAGTGGTGTTTAGAAGTACAATTTATTTATGACCAGTTTTATCCCATGATGGCATCCCTTGGATGAAGTTCAGCTGAACTTGCAGGACTGCCCATACAAAGCCTTGCCAGGACCCTGGCTGGCAATGATCCGAGGATAGCCCTGAGCAATGTGGCGTGGACACACCACCACTATTAGCTCAATTATTGTCTCCCACGGTTCATCCAGGAAAACAGCTGAACCTCTCTGAGGGTTTGTAGGCTGTGATTGTGGGAGGCACTACCACCTCCTGTCCTTTCCCACAGGGGAGCTGACCACATCTGCACCCCTGGACCGTGAGCAGAAGCCCATGTACCACCTCATAGCCAAAGCCACTGATGGTGGGGGCCGTTCGTGCCAGGCTGATGTGACGCTGATCATTGAGGACACCAATGACAATGCACCAAGGTTCTTCCCCAGTCACTGCGCCGTGGCCGTCTTTGATAACACCACAACAAAGACACCCATCGCTGTGGTTGCTGCCAGGGACCTTGATGAAGGTGAGTCAGAATGTGATTTATGTGTTAGTAGAGTTCATCTTTCATTCTGAATAGAAGCCTTTGAAACCTAGGAAAGTGCTACAGCAACGGGCTTAGATGATTGAATCTTGGCGAAGATGTGCCTGGATCTCATCGCTGACATCTTGACTGCTGGGCTGGCATCAGCATTTTTGTGACCCTGTTGGGAGTGCAGTATTTGTAGAAACATGCAGGCCTTCTTTCAGGATGTGCTTAGTAACTGTAGCACAAACTGTGGCACAGGGATCCAAACTGGACAGAAAATTTTTCAGAGGTGAGGACTGAGAATGAAAAAAAAAGGAGTTTTAGATATAGGTGGGTGGGGTAAGTAGTATGGAAGGAGAGGTCCTCCTGAAGACACAGAGATTCTCAGAAGTACAGGTAAGGCTCCTAAGAAAGGAACTTTCAATAAACCTCTCCAGTAGAAGCTGAATTTAGAGAAGCAAGATCATATTTATCTTCTTTGGAAGCAGATATGAAGAGAAATTACATTTGGAAACAAGGTAATTAAAAATGGGGAACACTAGTAAATGCAGTGGTGGATAATGGTGAGGGTGGCCAGATGACTGAACCTGCAGGTGGGCAGGGGCATACTTGATGTTCATATGATGTTCATACAGCCTCCATTTTCCCTGGGAACTGAAGGTCATTCAGGTCATATAGTCCTAATGCATTGTAAATAAATAAACCCAGCATCATCCTTACCTATGAATTATTGCAGCCTGTCCTTTACCCTCCAGGTCTCAATGCTGAGGTGGTGTATTCTCTGTCTGACTCTGCCAATGGACACTTTTCAATTGAGGAAACCACAGGGGTGATCCGCCTGGAAAAGCCTCTGAAGGATTCCCAGCACTCAGCATTTGAGCTGACAGTCTGTGCCACTGACCGGGGCACCCCGAAGCCCCTCTCTTCCCTTGGCACTGTCACTGTCTCTGTTGTGGATCTCAGTGAATACCTGCCTGTTTTCCTGGCCCCTGAGTATGTGGCCATGGTAAAAGAAGATGTGGCTGTGGGTACTGAGATCCTCAATTTGTCAGCCCTGACGAGGGACAATGCAGAAAACAAGGAGATCAAGTATGAAATTGTGAACGGCAATGACCATGGGAAATTTCAGCTCAACTCAAACACAGGTAAAATGATCTTGTGCCCAAGCAGGTTCAGATTGAGCCAAATCAAAGGCTGTCTTTGTGTGCATCTTCTCTGGTTCTTCTCCATTCGGCTCCCACTCACCTCTGTTTTTACCCAGCGCAAGGGCAGGGAATAGAGTCTTCTGGTTCAAATATTGCCATCCAAGTCACTTAAGGAGTGATCCAAATCTTACTGAAATTAATGGAAAGATTCCTTCTATGTGTCTGAGACCTGAGACATGTCCATGTGAATGAGGGATACATGGAGAACAGGATGGGGAAATTTTCCCACTTGAAAATGCAGGAGAAAATGGTTTCATTTAAGCAGTTTTTCCATCAAGATCCCGTGAGGAACTTGCAGCCCAGGGTAACAGGCAGCTTTGCTGAGTAGAACTCAATGAACGTAGATAATAGCACCCTAACCTTGGGCAGGTGCTGAGCCATGATTGCCAGCCAAATAAAGCCCTATTCTGTTTGCACAGCGATAAGAGCTGTTATCAGAAGGCCAGTGTTAACTCCCTGAAACGAGCCCTTGGCTGCAGTGGCCTTCTGCCCTCAGCTGTGACATCCTCATCAACGGCGCCTCCGCCTCTCTGGTCACAAGGCTCTTGCTAATTCTTCCACATCAAGGTGATCAAAGTTAGGTCAACTACACTGTTTCAGCTGGCAGTTTGGCAGTTGCCTTGGCATATCTGCAGTATTCCAAGGAATCTCTCATGCCATTCATTCAAAGTATTTTCTGTCCTTTCCTCCCCATCTGCCAACGTAGGTGCCTTATACATCAATGGGAGCCTGGACTTTGAAGCAAGTCACGAGTATTACCTGTCCATCGAGGGCACGAGGAAGGGCTCAGCCTCTCTCAGTGATGTGACCATGGTGGTGATCAACATAACTGACATTAATGACCATGCACCAGAGTTCATCCAAGATCCCTACTTCACTGACATTCGGGAGGATGCTGCCATTGGAGAAATCATCCTCACGGTATGGCTGAACCTCTTTACCTCTTCTTTATTTGTGCTGTGCAATATTCACTCCTCTTGTGCACGTTACTTTTCCTTGGATACAGCAACCTCAGTGGGCTTTTGACATTGAGCATCTAAGATTAAAGCATGACTTTAAAAAAGGATGATAGGCAGAATTCCTGAGACTCCATAGATATGGAGAACACTTTGCCTTATAAGACAACTTCACATGAAAATTTAGGATGGGCTCGGGAGCTCTGAGAACATCCCAAGAAAATAAAAATACCAGAAAGAGGTTAATGCCCCTGTGACCTGGGGAAGGCAGAGGCTCCTCTGGGCAGAATAGCAGACCCCAGGGTGATGTGGAGTTCCCTGTCCAGCCTGTTTACCATTACAGGGGTGGTAAAGTTAGGAAAGGGACAGGCAGAAAGCTGAGGACACTATGTTGTCTTGAAAAAACTATTGGATGACACTTGAACCACCTTTCTTTCCCCCTCCTCATCTGAGGCAAGCTCAAACCAATACGCTGAAATGACAAAGCGGTCCCATTTCTCCATGGCATGTCCTTTTTGGCCCAAGGGTCCTAGCAGGGCTTTTATTTTCTCCAAACAGGTGTCAGCTGATGACTTGGATGGGTCAATGAACAATCAGATCACATACTCCATCGTGGAAGGGAACCCTCTGGGACACTTTGCCATTCAACCCAAAAATGGGCAGATCAGCATTGCCAAGCATCTGGATAGGGAGGAGGTGAGTTCAGGAAAATGAGAATGGGAAGGCTGAAACAGATGTATCCCAAAAGACTGAGGGAGAACAGCTTACTCAGCTACCTCCTGTTTTCTGAATTACTTACTCATAATATTGTAGGTAGAAGACAAAGCATTAATGTGTTTTCTGGACTCACGGATACTGTTTCCACTACTTTCCAGTAGGAATGCTAGGCTTTAGGAAAGGTTGTATAGAATCATAGAATGGTTTGGATTGGAAGGGACTTTGAGGATGATTATTCCAACCCCTTCCATGGGACACCTTCTACAGTTCTGAGTTTTGGTCTGCTCCACTGGTACTTCAGGCTGGCTGGGTGAGAGTCAGCCCAACCAATATTGGGAATATTGGTTGTGGAAACCAACATAGTTGGGTTTGTTTCTCTGCATTAGAGAAAGCTGGTGTGGGGAGGAGAAAGGTCACCTGAACAATCTCTCATTCATAAAATAGCAGCAGCTTGTCTCAGCCTGCCAGAGTTCAGAAGCCTTTGGACAGCACTCTGAAGCACATGGTGGAATTCTTGGGATGTCCTACACAGGGACAGGAGCTGACCCTGATTGGTCCCTTCCAGCTCAGCTTATTCTGTGATTCTATGATTCTTAAACCACTGTTGACAGGTGTTTGCCCAGCTTGGTTTCATCCATCTTTGCCAGGTTGTTTCTCTTCTCTGCAACTGTTGTGAGGCTGATTTAGTTTAGCAGTGAGCTTTGAGTGAGATTTATGGATGGAGAGCCTTAGCCAAGGGCAAAGCTGTTAAGGCCATGGTGCATAGCCTCAGGCAGTTCAACAAGCTGCAGCAGAATAAAACTTCAGTGTGAAAAAGCCATTTCTGCCATTTCTCCAAGTAATCCTGCACTATAAATCCTTCAGATCCCCAGTTATTCACTGACAGTCCGAGCCATGGACAATGGCCACCCTGCTCAGTTCAGTGATGTCCCTGTGCACGTCCACGTGTCTGATGTCAATGACAACCCTCCTCGCTTCTTCCAGCTCAACTACAGTGTGGTGGTGCAGGTAAGCCAGGATTCAGTTTGTTCTCCCAATCCCTCTCATTGCACTAAGGAAGTCATTCCTAGGCTGATGATGAAGCAAAGTGGGGAGACAGTGAGGAATCATGTTCCTGCTTTGTGCTCTGTGTGTTCTAGGGAAGTGGTGGGATTTGTTTTCCTGTTCCTGATCCAGCAGCTCCTGGGGCAATGTAGGTTCCTCTGTGCCATTTCTCTTTGCTTACCTTCCTCCAATAGCATCTTTTCTCATTTCAGGAGAATGCTCCTGTGGGGACAAGTGTCCTGGAGCTGATTATGAGTGATAGAGACTCTCCAGAAAATGGACCACCATACTCGTTCCAGATCACCCAGGGCAATGATGGGAAAGCCTTTGAAGTCACCCAAAATGGTCTGCTGGTGACATCATCTGTCCTGAACAGAAGAGTGAAAGAACAGTACCTATTGCAAGTCCAGGTAGAGCCTGTATTACTGTCCTGGTGTCTGAATTCCCCAGCCAGCTTAAGTAGCAATAAAATGCGATTAGCATGGCCCAGCTGAATGAAAACATTTCTGGCTTTGAAGAAATCCAATCCAGGCACAAATTGTGCAGCTTGGAGACAGCTCCAGAGCTCATTTCTCCACACAGTCTGCCCACAAGAAGCAAGGGGCCAGCTTCTGTGTTGATAAAATCAGATAATATGATCATGAAAAATACTCTGTCAGCAGTTTCCTTTGACAGATGCTTTCCCCATAATCATTCTAGTGAATTCCAATTTAAAGTGAGACCTGGATCTGGTCCTACAAGCTTTCTATAATTATCCTTGTCATTTAAGAAGTGGTTTCAGTTCCTCTTCAAAAAGGATTTCTATTGTTGGAGAATGAATTCATTATTTTTCAATGTTATCAGTAGGAATAGTCCATTACAAACAAAAGGATAATAACATGTAAAGTACATGCTTCTTCAGTAATGGCAGTTGTTGTAAAAGCTAGGTACTATTATATTACAAACCTCAACCTCTCACTGCTTAGCATTAGGGAGAAATGTATCCCATAATCTGATTATTCACATTTTTCTGTTTGAGGTTCCTTGCCTCAGTGCTAGACAGACATTGTCAGAGGTGGGACAGGGGCTTAAACAGCCTGGAAGGTGAGCAAATGTGTTGATGTGCGTAACTGCTTTGCATCTCCATACACGCAATTACGCATGGAACCTAAAAGATTGGCAACATCGCAAAAAATTATTTACCCTCAGGAATTCAGAGCCACTCAGAGGTGCCTCAGCTGCTGCTGAGGGCAGTGAGTGTGACCTCACCATGAGCAGAAGGCCTCAATCAGTCTCCATGCTGGAAGGGATGCTGCCCTTTCCCTAGGGCCTTCTCCAGGCAGAGCTCCAACACTGCTGCCAATTTTTCCCATTCCTTCTTCACTCCCAGCCTGCTGCCTGAGAGCTTCCACTCACTGTTCCGTGGAAGGCACTCTCCTTTGCAAGACCTCACCAGCCAGGTGGGGTGGCAGTAAGTCAGTGTGTGGCTATAACAGATCCTTCTGTTTTCCTTGCCAGGCCTCTGACAGTGGCATCCCTCCCCTCTCCTCATCTGCCTTTATAAATATCCAAGTGACTGAGCAGAGCCAATACCCCCCCTCAGCCCTTCCCCTGGAAATATTCATCACCACCAACGAGGAAGCCTTCCGAGGCGGCGTCCTGGGCAAGATCCACGCCACGGACCGGGACCCCCATGACACGCTGGTGTACACTTTGGTGGCACAAGTGCCCGAGGAGGGGCTCTTCTCTGTCGGGGCTGCAGATGGGAAGATCATTGCTGGGGACAAGCTTCCCCATGGCCACTACCTCCTGAACGTGACAGTCAGCGACGGAACGTTCACAGCCGCCACGAGTGTCAGCGTCCACGTGTGGTGCTTCACGCAGGAGGCCTTGGACAAGGCCGTGGTGCTGCACTTCCGACACCTCTCCCCCGAGGAGTTTGTGGGCGACCACTGGCGCAACCTGCAGAGATTTCTGGGGAACATCCTTGTCACCCGGCGCCAGAACATCCACATGGCCAGCCTGCAGCCTGCAGCTGGCTCTGATGGAGTGGATCTGCTGCTGGCTGTTGGAGAGCCACACGGCTTCTTGTATGAGCCGCGGGTGCTGGCCAGCAAGCTCACGGGGTCAGCCGGGGAGATGGACCAGCTCGTGGGGCTCCGGATGAAGAAAGCCATCCATGTGCCGTGTCACGGGGCAGACTGTGCCCGCCGTGTCTGCAGGGAGACCATCCAGCTGGATCCAGGCATGATGTCTACGTACAGCACCGCGCGCCTCAGCGTCCTCACCCCACGGCACAGCTTGGAGCAGATCTGCTCGTGCAATGGTGAGCAGTCCTTGCTGGCAGTGACCCTGTGAACCTGGGCATGTTGTGTTTGCCTTCAGTGCATTATAGAGCACCTGGATTTTCCATGGAATTAGGTTTCCCAGTGACCAACAGCTCTGCCCACAATTTCAAAGACGCTTAGAGTCTGAAAGTTTAATATAGGCTATTTTTAAAAATTAATCTCCTGTAGTGTTTAATAACAGCAACCTATGTCACTCTCATTGGAAAGAGTTGTGGGCATGATTTTCTGAGCCTGAGAGAGTTTTTCAGCCTGTCAGTGGCTGATCTGCTCCCAAGGGAAAGTCTTTTAGGAAACTTTCTCTTTCAAAGACTTTTTTTTGTAAATAGGTTTTGGTTCTCAAAACAATGTCACACACATGTTTTGAATGTGTTTTTCTCTTGTTCCAGCAGTGGGACCAGAGAGGTGCTCCCTTTAACCAGTCATGTTAACCTCTATCAGAGCACCTCATAAAGAGTCGCAAACCCCAAAATAAAGGCTTCTGCCTCACTGGGATCAAACCTCGCTGTTATGATTTGAATCCACTCTTCTATTTTATGTCCACTAGCAACAGAAAGTCACTCATACTAAGCAGGAAATGAAGGTCAATTATCAGAATTTTTTTTCTGTGATCTCATGTTGCTCTTGGACCTGGCAAAGCATAGAGTAACTAATAAATTTGAGGAAGCCAATAAAGTATATTTGTTATATTGGGTCTAGGATACTTCAAGAAATAGTTTGAGGGAGCAAGGATCAGTTACAGTAGTGCAGGAATATAAGGGGATACCACGGAATAATATAAAAACTTACTAAGGATGGAGAAATTCAAGGGTGTTGTAAACCATACTGAGGGCACCTTGAAGGACAGAAATAGCCAGGCTGATATTTCAGGGCTGCTTCCCAGCTGCGTACATAGAAGAAATACTGGGAGCTCCCAATGGGAGTGTGGGAGATGCAGTGCAGGGATCCATGGGTTGCTGTGGATGGGACTGCACTTGGACAGTGGTGGCATCCAGCTAGGAAAGGAGGCAAGGCTTGATACAGTCCATAGCCTCAAAGTGCCACAAAGATGAGACCTTTCTTTCATTCTCCTTTCAGGAACAGCTGTGAGGTTTGGGGGCCACAGCTACATTTGGTACCAGCACTCCCAGGCAGGCTCCTGGCACATGCACTTTCGCCTCAAGACCCACCAGCATCACGCTGTCGTGTTCTATGCCAACGGGACTGACCACGCCACTCTGGAGGTGTGTATGGCACTGCATTTCTCCCCACAGTTATAAAAACCTTACTCTCTCGGGGAAAGGAATCACAGAAAGAATATGCAAAAATATGTACCCTTAGCAATCAGTGGAGCTGAAACACAACACATGGGAAGACCAAATGAGAGCCAAGCGCAGTTCGGCAATGGCTGCAGCCACAACTGGGAATCGTTCTCTGTACATGTAAATGCACTTGTTGGTCTCTGGTGTGATTTCTGGTGAAGTCATCAGGCACAGGTCTACATCACCTTCTTTCCTCCAGCTTGTTTCTTCTTCCTGTCTTGCATCTCACGTCTCAAGACAAAGAATTTATCAGGTGGAGCTATCCACAGACCAGTCTGCTTCTACTTTAGCAAAGGGTAAACTTCTCCCATACTTCAAATTAAAGATCCTTTACAATATGGGACAGAAAAGATAGAACGAAATTTAGGATAGGAATCCTAAATTACATTTCTCTTTTCAACCACTTTCTTCAGATAGTTTCACTATTTTAGACACCTGCAAAGACAGGAACATTTCATTCTGATCACTCTCCTCCCTTTGACTGAACTCTGAACTTACCAAAGCATTCAAAGATCATTTCCTTCTTCCACTTCAGCAACAGAAGGAAAGCAGCAGATGACCGAAGAATAGTGGTTTTGTATATTCCTTATCAACTGAATTCAGACTAATTGGAGACTAAGATCAGAGGACATGCTTACCAGCTTACAGAGATTTTTTCCTTGATACTGATCACATTGAGACCTACACATTATAGCCTACCTGGAAGTGTTCATCCTGTCCTTGGATTCCCCCATCCCTTCTCATGGTTTCACAACCCCATCTTCTTGTTGTGAAACACTTTCCCCTGTTACAAAAGACCCACACAGACAGGGAGCTGCACAGCAGCCAACCCCCACACACATGCCTTTTACATATATTTCAAGCTCCTGCTTCCACAGCCATCACTCCTGAAGAGCAGGAACAGAGAAATATCATCCATATGTCCTGTACCCATCTCTGAGAGTGACTTTAAGCTGAATTGTCCAGTGAGAAGAACTTCTCAAGAAGGGTCTCAAGCTTTCTACCTCACTTCTGGGAAGGAAAGTCACCAAAGAGTTCATCAGAAGGAATCCAGCACTTCAGGCAGTGCTCAGGAAGTACAAGATGGCAAGAAACTCCACTGATCCAGACTAGTATAGGGACTCAAGGAAGAACAGGCTTATTATTGGTGGAGTTCAGTGAGCCCATAATCTCCTGTGCCCAAGCTTGTCTCCACAAGCTTTTCAATAGGAAACATTCATAAAGCCTCCTCCATAAAAGTGCCTGTGAACTTCTTTCCTGACTCACTTTATTAGCAATATCTTAGGGATAAAAAGGTTTCTGAACCACATGGCCTGATAAGAATGAAGGAATCCCTCAAGATTTTAAACTTGGTAGACTGAAGTACTCCAGATATGAACCAAAGCTTTGAAAGGTCTATAAGTGATGGTTTGTAGATTTGATGAAGAGCATGAGCTCTCCCAAGAGCAGGCATATAATCACTTTTCCAGCCTCTAAGCTCTCCTGATGTTCAGAAATAAGTTGCAGCAAGAGGATGACAGACCAGGCAAACAGGGAAAGGCTTGGCAGCATGTCAGTTCTTGCTCCAGGGAATCAAGTTCTTAGCTGTCTCCCAGTCCCAGAATTGATAAGCCAAATCTACAGACCCTGCTGAAGTCATGTTCCTGCAGATGAAGTGAAGTGACAAAGTTCTCTGGTGTGCTTGCCAATTGTGCCCTGAGGCCCTTCCATGGCATATGGCAGCTGCTTCTTACTCTTCCTTCCTTCAGCAGTTGCTCTTTTAGCAGTGGTATTTATTTATACTCTGGACTTCTCTAAGAGTTAACTGTTGTCCTGCTCTGCTCCAGAGTAGCCCATTCATACTGTATGTGGATTTCTCTATAGTCAGTGTAGCCCATAATCATTCCTGCTCTTCTAATCCCTTCCAAGAATCAACCTTCCTCACTGTCTCTAATGTCCCCCATGGACATCTCTCCTGCCTGGGATGAATTGCTCAGTGTTACATAGCAGGCTCTGCAGGTTTCCCCCCAACACTTTGTTCCATCTCTTTTCTCCTTTTCCATAGGCTTTTGTCATCTCTGAGAGAGAGGTTTTATCAACAAAGCGTACTAGGGAGATCAAGGCAAAAAAAGGGGTTTAACCCTGACTTAACAACACTAACTTTTCCTTTCTCTGTCCTGTGTGACTTTTAAAGATAAATCTTGGGCCAGAAATAGGGATTTCTGGTGTCCCGGTTTAATGCAGAAGACATTGGTGTGGTTCACTTTTTTGCAGCTCAATACCTTGTCTTTCTCCATTCTGGTGGAGACGAAGGATTGGATTGCACCACATCTCAGTAACTGTCCTGGTTTTCCAGCATGGGCACAACAGTAATTCCTTTCTCTGTCTCCCAAGTCCTTTTTCCTCCAGAGAAAGCTGCCAGTGCTTCTCCTTAATAAGATTCTTTCACCACCCTCACCCCAAAGGGGCAACTGCTCCAGCACCTTCCCCACCCCTAACGAGACAGTGAGAACAGAACAAAAGCCACGTGGCCCAGAACAAGAGTCCATCTGTGACTGGTGATGCACTTATGGATATCTGAATGCCAGGGCTCTGATTAGGCACAGGAAGGTGGGAGAAAGGGCAAGCAGCGGCAGCAGTAGCTGTATGATCCCATGGGTCTCCTCTCTGTCACGTGGAATGATGAGCTTCTCTCCTTGCATGTTGGTCAAAAGCTGCCGGAAAGGACCACGGGTGAAATTGTGCCAAAGAGATGAAAGTGTTTTGCAAAATAAAGGAGTTGTAGTCGCTTAATTGATCCAGGCATAGATTAAAAAAGGTGAAAGGAGCTGCATTTGGTACTTCTAGGAATCAGAAAGATGGGAGTAATCTCAACTGTCAATGTGAAGGCCAGGAGAGAGGGGAACAGGCAGCAAGAGAAATGTTGAAGCCCTTCATAAACAGCAGCCACCCGTGTCACAGCTACCTGTGACTTCTGTGTTTTGCAGATGGTTAATGGAGTGCCTCAGCTTGGCTACAGCTGCCGGGGGAGCTCCTCTGGGAACCTCTCCTCCTCACGGTTCGTGAGCGACGGCGAGTGGCACTCGGTGTTCCTGGAGGTGAAGAACTCTTCCGTCCGCCTGCTCATCGATGGCCTGGGGAACGCCTCTCTCCAGCTGCCAGGCACCTGTAGTATCTCCCAGGGCAGACGAGACCTGATTTTTGGGGGTGTCCGGCAGTCACTGCAGTCCCAGAGAGTCTCACAGGGGTTCAGGGGCTGCCTGGACGTGGTTGCAATCAACGGCAGAGAAGTGGTTCTCCTTCCTGGGAAAGGGCAGTCGAAGGAAGTCCTGGAGGAGGTGGGGATAAGGCAGTGCTGCTCCCCTACCGGTGCCTGCAGCAGCAACCCTTGCCTCAACAACGGGATGTGCTCTGAAACTCACGGAGGAGGTATGTGAACATCCTGCACAGAGCTGTGGGACAGCAGTAAGCAGTCAGGGGGGGAATGATGCAATTTTATTCATCCCTGTGGAGGGGCTGTTCCAGAGGGGAAGCAGAGGTGCTCTATCCCAAGGGACCCCGAGTTACTCAGTGCAGCAGCAGCTGCAGGGTGTGAGATCATCATCCTGGCTCTCACAGTGGACCATATGCCCAGAGGGCAGGAAGGTGTTTCTAAGGAGTGTGCATGACATAGGAGAGCAGAGTGTTGCCAAAAACTCAAACGCATATAGAAATTCCACCCACCTCTCTGCATCCTTTTTGCTTAAGGAGCTGTTAACAAGGCTGGAATCAGGCAAGATAGGATCATGCAGTGATGGTGTCTGGGCAGAAACAAGCCAAGATCTTGGTCTCTTCTCACTGCAGTGAGCAACTCCCCAGGGCTATGCAAAGGGGTATGGGAAAACCATAAGCTCAAATCCAAGAGTCCCAGGCTAACGTGGGGTGCACACACCCAAAAGAGGTTTGACACAGGCTCTGCCCTAGGCAGTGTCCCTGCTGCCTGTTCCTGCCATCAGAGGGGCTCCTTGCAGTGAGCTGTATCACAGGGGCTGTGAGGAGAGGAGCTGCTCCCAGTGATGTCCACCCATGTGTCACTGCCCTACAAGTTGTTGTGGCTGCCAGCACAGCAGGGCTGCAGCCTTTAACACCCCGTGTATGAGATGGGTACTGCCTGTGCCTCGGCCCCTCCGAGGGACATTGGGATGCTTCCCACGCTGCTGCGTGGGGCAGAAGCTGCTCCTGCAGCTCTGTGCTCTCTGGGGCCCTTGCCAAAGCACACCCTGCCCAGCGAGCAAGTGAGGACAGAGGAGGAACCACCTTCTCGTGCCCTGCCCACTGCCTCTGGGAACAAGATTCCCAGCCCTGTCGACTCAGCAGCTGCCTGGTTCAGGTGAACTTGTCTGACACTAGGTGTAAATGTACAGAACAGTTAGTCTGGCTGGCACTCACACCTCAGCCTTCAGACCCTCTGCACAGAAAATCTCTCAGTCTGGGCTGGAAGGGGCGCAAAGCCCACAAGGGGAAAACAAAGCTCTGCTCTAAGTCAAGGCATCCTCTGCTTTCATTGCAGAGAGAATACAGTGGGAGAGGGAGGTGAAAAATCACTCTCTCAGTAATTACCTAATGATCATCCAATGTCCTTCCCATAGTTTCCTTTCAGGATGAGCAATTTCTCCTGCAAATGACCCAATTGACCAGGAAAGAGCCTTTGGGACATGGCCCCAAGCAGGACACTGCTGCAGGGAAGGGATTGACCAAGGGATGTTTCTTTGTGAGGTTATCCTGGTTGCTTGGCTTCCCTGAGTGCCATGGGCTCAGCCCTGGGGACCCCGGGCAGGCAGCACCAGTTGATGCAAAGCTGTGCCCAGGGATCTCAGGCGTGGGATTACAGCACAGGCAGGGACTCGCCTGTGGGAGCCAGCCCGGGGAACCACGTGGCCGTGTGAGAACACATCTGTGGGGAGAGGGCCCAGGCCAGCCCAGCACCACCCCAGCCACAGCGCTCACAACCACAAACACAAGTGAGCCCCACATCCAGGACATGTGTTTGGGCACACACAGCCCTGTGGGCAACGTCCAGCACCTGCTGCACCAGTGTCAGCATGTCCTTCTGGTACAGCCACTGGCACACATGTGGGAACAGGCCCAGGTTGTTTGCCCCATGCTCTAAAGCAGGGTTGTTCAGCTTGTGGATAAGTAGCAAAGACTTTTCAAGTGTGCTGCAAGGTGGAAACTCTGAATTTCCCACACAGCAGCACCAGCCAGGTGACGAGCAGGAGCTCAGCAGAGCCAGGGACATTCCCATGCTTAGGGCTACACTAAACAGCAGCCAAAAGCACAAACAGCAGGAGCCCCCTCCAAGTCCCTGGCTATGCTGGGTTTCTCTCTGTCTCTGAGCAGACATTTCCTGTGAGCAGGAGAAACTCGGCATGTTGAGACAGGTACTTCATACCACGAGAACTCGCAGGACCAAAGACTCCTGAGAACAACAAATTACAGAGGATTGCACTTAACAGAGTCAGAAACTGTGAATCAGCCAGTCCAGTTCCCCTTCCTTTATCCCAGATTTGTCCCTCAGCTTCTCCATGCAATAAAGCTGTGCTCTGACTGCATCTCTGATCTGTGTCAGGAGAGGACAGGCTTGACTTGTTGCTCAAACAGCTCCCTAGTGCCACTGTGTTGCCCCAGAGTGGCCATCCAGCGTCCAGCAACCACACCAGGTCCTGTAATGAACCCACCAAGCCTCCGGGGATGGCCTGGGTGTCCCCCAGCAGCTGCTGCTGCAGGTAATACCTGAGCTTGGGTAGCTGTGTGAGCTCTCTGTGGGGCCATCACCACCAGGCACTGCTCCTCCCTGCTCTTGCCCATTTTTCCACACGGATGTGTTCACTCTCACCCCTCCAGGTTACACCTGCATCTGCCCTGGGCTGTTCTCTGGTGAGCACTGTGAGCTTGGGGACAGTCCCTGCGAGTCCAAGCCCTGCCTGCATGGGGGAACCTGCACCCTCTCAGCCACTGGCTACTCCTGCCACTGCCCTGACTGGTACCTGGGCGAAAGGTAAGGCCTGGGGCGCTTTAGGACAGGTGACATCCCATGATGGGCTGAAAACATGAGCATTGCACATTTCTGGAGCTCATCAGATCCACACACTCTGATATTACTTGCAAACTGCAGGCAGCTGAGCATTGCAGCTGGGAGGTGTTGGAGGGCAGAGCTGAGCAGAACAGGACACAATTGTAAACACAAATTGTGTAAATACACAAATGCCATCAGCTCTCTGTGCCCATCTCCTGTGAGCAGGAGGGAAAACAGGAACATCTCCTCTCCTTACAGATGCTTTGGTGCCTGCAGGTGCTGTGGGGCAGTGCAAAGCCTCTCCTTGCTGGGGGAGAGTTTCTCCCCACACACTGCTGTTCCCTGTGACAGGAGCTGAGTTCAGCAGTAATGGGAACACCTTGGCTGTGGTGGAGGGAGCTCAGCTGCCATGGGGAGCCTGGCAGCAGGGCAGACATTGCACTGGGTGGCAGGAGGGTGCCCTGAGGCTGGGGGAACCTGCCTGGCAGAGTTGTGAGGTGCCCCCTGCTTCAGTGGCCTGAAGGCCCATCCTGCAGGGCTCTGAAGGGACTGGCTGTTTCTATGCAGGACCAGCTCTGTGGGGTTCATGCTAAAGAAATCTCTGTTCCAGCTCACAGCTGTGATTCACCCAATCCATCCAATTCAAATCCCAGATCATGACAGTGGGCATTACCACCTCAGCCCAGCAGCACCTCCAAGACCCCCACCTTGTCTCCAGCACAGCCTGGTCAGAGATTCCCAGTGCAGGCTCAAACAGAATCACACCCAGTTCATCCTTCTGCCTTGCCCATTTAGCCAGGATGGACACTGGTCCTGTGGATCAAGGCAAAGGCAGAAATTATCCATTCAGCTCTCAGAATGAAAGCCTATAGCTGAGCATTAGGTGGCAGTGTAATACCTGACATCAGCCAGAGCCTCTGGGTGCATGTTGCACACACGAGCTCACACATCCCAAATCACTGACTACAACAAGAGCAGTGCAAACCTCACAGAGTTTGTTCAGTAATGGGAACAAAGAAAGGGAAGGAAAGCCACTAAAGCACTGTATATTCCCCTCAGCATCGGGAGATCATTGCTGTTGGAAGGAAAGGTCCCCTGTACTGTTGGCAAATGTTTAGCTTGTGTGTGGGGTAGAGCAGGACGGAGAATCAGAAATTCCATCTCATTTCTACAGATGCTCCAAAAAATGTCAAAAATCCTCACTTGCAAGGGTGTCCATTCACCACCTCACAGGGTAATCTTTTCCCAAATGTTTGCTGCAACCTGCAGACATCCACAGACCATCAAGACGCTCCACAGAGCTTGGAGGACATGGGAGACTTCCTAAGAGGTTAACACACCTCACATTACCCTGGGCTCCCTAATTTAACAGGATGGGAGCATCGTTCTATGCAGTGTTAGGCCTAGAATTCCATACACTCCTCTGAGACAGAAAGCTCCCCATTTTAATTTGGGCATATAACTGAAAAATAGGGCCGCCCTGTAGGTCCACTTCATCAAGTACACCTGTAAAACATGGTCTCTTGAAAAGCATCATTTTACATTCAAGGATCCTGTTCCAGGATAAGGAGGTAGCAAGAATCCTGCAAGGGAGGGAAAGCAGACCAGGACAGAGCATCCTTGGGTGGTGTAAGCCAGAGCCTGAACAGGATGAGGCAGTTCTACTGCGTCCCAGACTGACAGGGGTTGTCTCCATCCGTTTCTCCCCACAGGTGTGAGAAGCTGGCAGAGGAGTGCCAAGACAACCCGTGCCGCAACGCCGGGCGCTGCGTGAGCAGCCAGGGCTCCGTGCACTGCATCTGCCCGTCGGATTACCAGGGGGACTACTGCACCCAACCCATCATCACCCCCGCCATCGTGCCCACGCAGTGGGCGCTGGGCCCCGAGGAGATCGCGGAGATCGCGGCCGGTGTGCTGGGGGTGGCCATCCTGGCTGCGGCCTTCGTGCTGGCCCGCAAGCGCTGCCGCCAGCGCGCCAAGGCGCACAAGCCGGTGGCCCGCGAGGACCCCGACCTGCTCTCCAAGAGTGAGTTCTCCAAGAGCGTGGGTGTGGGCACCCAGCCCGTGCCCCCCATCGAGCTCAACATCCTCAGCGACGCGGCGCACAACAACCTGGACCGGGCCACGCCGGAGCAGCGCAAAGCCACCGGCACCCCCGAATTCATCACCTTCAACTCGGCCAATGCCCCGAAGCACCGGGGCACCATCGTGTGCAGCGTGGCCCCCAACCTGCCCCCTGTTGCACCCCCGTCCAACTCCGACAACGAGTCCTTCGTCAAGTGCACCTGGGCCAGGGAGGAGATGGGTCAGTAGCCATAGCTGTTTCTTGCTCTTACACATCCCTGTTTCCCTTGGGAAGTGGATCTGAGGTTTGCAAACATGAGGGGCAAATGGTGTTGGCTAAAGCAAAGCAAAGCAAAGGAGGGGCAAATACTTGCCCAGCCATGCTATAGGGCCTTCTTTGGCTCTTTCCTCCTGGTTCACCAGTACATCCAAGTTTTCTGCTTTAACTTGCTTGGCCTTGTACACAGTCGGCAGGGAAACCATTAATGCACAGCAGGCATCCTGGGTCAAAAAACCCTGTAAAAGAGAAAAATTGGAAAAGAAAATGAAGATCCTAAAAGTCAGTAGGAGTTTTAGTGAAGACATTTTCATCAGTGCTCCTGGGCAGAGGGATTACATTCTCAGGGAAACACCTTGACTGGCTCTAGACAGCAAGGTTGCCCCAGGCAGAAGTTCCTCACATGAGTAACTGCAGGGAAAGGGAGAGATCCAGGGGATCACTGTATCACTGCCCCAATCCGTTCATAACATGAGTTTCTTGCATCCAAACATAATGATGAAGTGTGTCTTTTGGGTGCTAGAGTAGTGGGCTGGTGAGGACACTGCCTCAGCACAGCCAGGGGCGATCTCAGGTCCCCAGTTCCCAAATTAGCAACTACACCTCCCCTATCCCCACATCTCCTCTCCTCCCCAGTCTGCCACATCTCCAGGCTCAGAGCCTACAGAAGGAATTGGCAGGAGGGCAAGAGGGAGGCAACAACCACTAGAGCTGCAGCTAACACAACTTTCTTTTGTTCCAGTCTACCCAGCAGAAACGACCTACTGGCCCCCTCGGTACATGTCATCAGATGTCCAGGAATATTCCCACTACGAGATCATTCAAGGTCCCCCTGCCTCCTCCTCTCACCCTCCTCTCCCACCGCCGCCCCCTCCCCCAGCAGACACGGAGCCGGTCGCTCTCTACGGGGGCTTCCCCTTCCCGCTGGACCAGAGCAACAAGCGGGCGCCCATCCCACCCCGCTACAGCAACCAGAACCTGGAGGACTTCCTGCCGCTGGGCCCTGTGGACGTGGGAGCATCCCAGTGCCAGAACGAGTACACGGCCATCAGCTACTACCCCGCACAGCTGGTGCAGGGCGAGGGGGTCCCGTACCAGCCCGAGCCAGGCTACAAGAGGGTCAGCATGCGCCTGAGCGTGGCCCAGCCCTCCTATGCTGACTGTGAGCTGGGCCACCAGCCCGGCATCCGAGCCCAGCCCCTGCCACCACCCAACTACGAGGGCTCCGACATGGTGGAGAGTGACTACGGGAGCTGCGAGGAGGTGATGTTCTAACGGGGTTTGCTCGTGGGATGAGGAGAGAAGCACATCTCCACACAGAGCAGAGGGCAGGGGGCTGGCACACGCTGCTGAAGGGAGGCTTGTGCGTGTCCCCCTCAGCTTGCAGCGTCCCCCCCTGCATGGCTGGGTTGTTCTTGGCTGGATCTTTCCCCTCGCTGCCTTCCACGGTGCTCCTGCTGCAGGTGGAGGGGAAATGCTCCAGCCACTGCTGGGACATGGAGGATGCTCCTGGGATGCCAATGACCAACCTGCCTCCTCACCAAAGGGACTGCCTCCAACACCATGTAGGACCACAGCATGCTGCCTCCTCCCACGCCAGGCTTCCTGGCCATGGGGAGGAAGAGGAGGAGGAGGGAAAGCACTACTGGTATGGCAGGAGTCATGGTGGAGAAAGGTGTGACAAGCAGTGCACAGCCTGGCAGTGCCCCATGTGGGGTACAGAGGCTCCCTGCTCCCAGCTCTGCCTCCAAGGGCTTGCATCAAGCCAACAGTATGTTCGTGGAATGGATCAGCTGGTGCAAACTCTCTTCACATCTGCTCCCTGACACTGGGAGAGAGAAGAGGGAATGCAGCTGGTCCCACCAGCACATCCCTCACTGGCTAACAGAAGTCCAAGAAGGGGAAAAAAAAAAGGAAAAAAAGAAAAAAAAAACCTATTTCTGTAGAAAAACCAAGCAACGAGGTTTGTTACAGCAGGAACCACCCACAGACTCAAGCCAGGCTGCACAGCTGGGCTGTGTGCACACACAAGTAAGGGGGACGTTGCCCTGAGGATTGTGTGCACAGCCTTGACCCCATGGCTGCCACAGCCCCACACTGAATGCAGCTGTACATGGTCCTGCCAGCAGCAGGGACTCCGTGCTGTATCCCAGAAAGACTGGCCAGCACTGCCAGTGCAGGGGGGCATTGAGGCTACTGATCATAGGTTTGCCTGTTTGTCCTTGTGCTTGGAAATGTATCGTTTCTTTGTGAGAGGTTTTCTTTGGTTGGTTGTCTGATGTAACTTTTTTTGTTGTTGAATTTTTGGAAAGTATTAAAAGAGTTTGGATTTTTTTACTATTATGATTTTATTCAGTGTCTCGGGGATTCTCTTGTAAGTAAATAGGACGTCCTTGCCTAGCTCCAGCCAAGGGAATAACAGCTTAGTTTGGGCACCAAAAGCTTTCAGAGAAGTACCAAGACAGCAAGTTAAAACACTTTTTTGAGGATCCTGGAAGTCCCAGAGGGATGAGGCAGACAGACCCACAGTACCCTGCCTTGCTTTGGAAATTATGGGGCTCCTCTACCTCTTAGCTCAGCAGTAATAGGGTTGAAAGAACCCAAATTGAAGCCTTTTATTTGCATCTCAAATAAACACCACCTATTCTACCTCTCAAAGCTCTCATGCACTTCCACAAAACCTTTTCACCAGCTCTGCTCAGCAGAAAGCAGTCCCTGCCTAGATTAGAACTATCTTATCTAGTTGGTTTTATAATGCTTGATAAATCCCTCTGAACATCATCCTAAAATAGTGCATTTCTGTACTTTGGTTTAATGACATTTATTTTGAGGTATCTCAGCAACAGGCACCACTTTTGCCCATAAGGAAAACACAAATTATTCTTCCCAGCAGCAGAAGCAGCACAAATAAGTGATATTTTCCTTCAGGCTTTTTAACTCTCCAGGGCTGCTTTGGCCAGTGGTCATAACACAGGGAAGGGTGAAGGCACCTTGAGATAAAGCTCCACTAAGTGACACCTGGGAAGGAGCAGCCTCAGCAAAGCCATTTCATGGGATGGGGACAGCCCTGCAATGCTCAATCCTAAGAAAGGATGGTGTGGACCCTACCATGGTGACTTGACTCTCCAGAGTCAGAAATACCCTGAAGCACCAGGAGTGGCTGTACTCAGCTGTCCCTCACACCCTGTCATTCAAGTGACCTCAGACCCACAGTTCCCAACAGCCTGCAAAAGCCTCCTAGTTTAAGAAAAAAATTCTGCCAGAGTTTCTAAAGATGAACTTTTTATAGCAGATTTCCCTAACAGCCCTGTCATGACAAACTGCAATGGCATGAATAATTCAGCAGTGAGGATAAGCCGAGCTGCAGCAGTGCTGGCACAGTCTCCCAGCGTGGGCTGACTTTTGCTCCTTTGATCTCTAGGGCGGAGCAGCAGCAGCTCAGCATCCCCCATCTTTTTTCACATGCCAGGCTCTTTTTTTCAGCTGCAGCCCCACTTTTGACATAAATAGGGAGATGAGAAACCAAGGCCCAGCCCTACAAGCCCATAAGCTCTGCCCACAATCTACTTGCACAAATGAGGTCAGAAGAAAAATCAAGTTTTCCAAGTAGCAAAGCTGGGACACTTTTATTTGAAACCCTCACTAGGAGGGGAAATCGTATGTGCTGTGGGGGTGGGAGCAGCACAGGGTGGGATCCTGCCTGCCTGCTGGGCTCCACATCTCCTGCTCTCACTTCTTTTGGAAGAAAAAGCCACATTTCACACCCCAAAGCCTTTACACATAAAAAATAGATCATATTTATTGATTAAAGTAAGATACATGATTCAGGTGCAGCACCAGTTCTGTTGCTGGGCAGCCACCTGCACGCTGACAATATCCATAGGCACAAGACATGGACGTGACCACTGCTATATTTACACAGACAAGTTTCTTGGTTACTGAGCAGCCTAAAATACACAAGTGTCAAGTTCTCGTGTCCATCGGGTCCTGCACCAGCTCCCCCTGGCTCAGCAGAGCCCCTCACACCACATGTGCCACCAGCCCCATCTTCAAACACCTCTGCTCACCCCAATAAAAGGGAAGAGCTGCAGAACCCATTTAATGCTTCTGTGATATCCCAGCCCCCTCAGAAATGAGGTCTTCACTGCTGCTTGCAAAGTGAGTTTGGATACCAGGAGCTTCATCAGCAAACCCACTGATGCCCAGAGCCAGGCCTGGGACATGCCTTGGCACACAGCTGTCCCTAAAATGTGGCCAGCCTTCTTAAAGTGAACTGCTAGCAGGGCAAGGGGAAGCATCAGACATCCCCTGCTCCTCACAGCACTCCCTCCTCTGCTTGACAATTCTGACTCAAACCCAACCCCAAGGGCCACGCTGGGGTCAGTACACAGAGATGGACATGAATATTGCACTTGCCCTGCCTGTGCCATGCCCTGGAGACCCTTCCCAGCCCGGGGTGCTTCCTCTCTATCCCCATGGTGCCCTCCAGAGGGAGGATCTGAGTTAAAGCTTTGCTGTGCTCCTGACCAAGCAGTGCTGGGTCATGCCAGCCTTCCCCAGCACAGCCATGGCGGAGACAAGGTGAGCCCCAAGAGATGCAGGGAGCAGAAAAGGGGCTGGAAAGGGGCAGTGATGTGGCACAGACTCACCCCACACCTGGCCACATACCAGCATGTGGCACCCAGAACTGCCAGCAAAGAGACAGTGCAGACACAAGCACCACCCAGGGAGAGGCAGGCTGCAGGGGCACTGCTCCACACAGCCTTCCCCTCACAGAACACAGTCAAACGCCAAAAATAACCACAAACCTCACCCTCCACCAAAAATGGGAATGCAGCCCACTGGTGCTGTACTCACCCTCCCTTCCCACCACCAGCAGCCTTTGCACATCCCCAGTGGGCTGCAGTGGGATGATGGATGAAGGCTCTCCAAAGACAGCTGGCATTTGGGAGATGCTGCATTAGCAGGCAGGAGTTTGTCCTGTCCTGTGGAGGATGCATTTTCTCCCTTGTCTTAAAAAAGTAGGAATCCATCAGAAAGGCAAGGAAACTCTCTAGGGAGGAAGCTGGGCTCTCAGAAAAAAGGAAAGCAGCAGCGCCACGGGACCATCCCCACCAGGCATGCACCAGCCACGACAAAAGAAGCAACAGGAGCACAGGGAGAAGTGCCAGGGAGGTGCATCCCACAAGAGGAGAGGGGCTAGGTGGAAGCAGAGGATGCAGAAGGAGTGGAACCAGGAGAGGAAAAGTTTAAACCAGAAATATTATGGAGTTTTTGTGTGTGATTTGACATTCAGTGTCAGCCTGCAGATACAGGTGGAGCGTGCCAGGGCCAGCTCAGGCACTGTAAACAAGGTGATGCATTCTTGTGGTGTGTGGGCAGCAGGTGGTGACCCCCAGGGACACCCCATCCCACCCAAAGGGGAGCAGCTCAGCCCCTCGTTAGGGCAGAGCCGGCGCGCTCCCCACACGCCTCGGTTCTGTAAAGCTCCTGAAAGCCAAGCACTGGCTTGTGTGCTGGATGGGGTAAGGAAATGTCACTACTGAAAGCGTGGCCCAGGGGTCAGCAAACCCTCCCAGGCCAGGGAGGGGCTGTGCCCAGCACCCAGCTCCAGGGATGCTCAGACTTCAGAAAGCAGAAGCACTGCAGGAGCCAGCGCCCATGGCTGGGGATGACAGAGCTGTGGGCCCCAGCATGCTCTGCACCTCAGCCTCTGCCCACCCTCCCCACAAGGCTGAGATGAGGAGGGAGCTCCACACTCTCTAACCTGAGCTGAGGTTTGTCTGTTGCTGTAAAAATAAAGTGCTCAGGGAAAAAAATAAAAAATAAAAAAATCAAACTGGCACAAAAAAAGAGTAGTCCCTGTTCCCTGCCCTGACTGAAGGGACAGGGGAAATATGGAAAGGTTGGGATTTAAAAAAAATAATAAAATAAAATCTACATCCCTGGGATTCCTCACCTCTCAAAGTGCCTATTTACAGAGGAACTGTTTTGCTCTATCACCTGCCCTAAGAGCCCCCAGGGAAGGCACTGGCTCAGCCTGGATCCCACCTTCCAGACAGAGCCCAGGGCAGGACCCTGCTGCAGCCCATCGGTGCTGGGCAGCCCCGCCCCTCACACACCAAACCCACCACGCTTCCCAAGAGGAGAGGGGAGGCCGTTCCCAGCACAGCAGTGCCCCCATGGGTGTCCATGCACCCCCAGCTCCACACCCAGAGGGGCCAGCGGGCACGGGGACGGTCACTGCACCAGGACAGTGGTGGCGTTCACCACGGTGGCTGCAGGTGCCACCAGCTCCACCAGCGCCTCGTAGGTGCCCACCACGAAGCCCACAAAGCCGAAGAGGCTGATGGCGATGTCCTTGGCAATGACCAGGGGGTGCATGCCCTCCGAGTAGTAGGTGGCAATCTCCAGCAGCGGGGGGAAGATGAGAGCCAGGGCGCTGCTGCTGATGGAGCCCACCAAGGAGATGACGAGGTCCAGGCGCGGGACGAGGATGGCCAGCACGCCTGGAGAAAGAACAGACACCACATCAGTGCTGCCACCCCCCAGGCCACAGAGACGCTCCTCCCTGTGTCAAATCTGGCAGAACCTCACCCAGGGATGCCACTGGCTGAATCACACCTCTTCCCTCCTCCCTGACAGAAGACAAGGCTGCATATTTTTCTGGCAACTTCTCCCCAAGAAGCAATTAAGCTGTTAAATTAACAGGCCTTTTTGTCGCCTTAGGCGCCGCCACCAGAGTGAGCTCAAGGGCTGAGCAGGGTGGGTGCCGCTGGCTGCCAGCATTCCCGACCCCCCTGTGTGAGCCAGCACTCCTGCTCCCCACACCTGGGGAGCCATAAAGCCTCAGAAACCCCATAAAAGCAGGAGAAGGGAAGAAAAAGGCATCTCCCCCCACCCCAAATCAATCCGTGTGGTTTGCAGTGTGTTTAGAGCTGCTCCAGCAGCAGCACGCCCACAGCACAGCCCGGGGGAGAACATTTGTTAGGATTCATTGGTTAGGTGAGAACTGCAGCCAAGGAAAATCCCCCTGGGAGACTCCTGACAGCTTGAGCTCAGCAGTTCCAGCTCTAGGACATTCCTGCTCCTCCTCCTGCACAGCACCAGGAGAGGACAGAGGCATGTCACCAGAGCTCTGCACAACATAAGACAGCCCTCTGCAAGCAAAGCAAACTTCAGTGCTTAACCAATGACCACAAAAAATAAATTGGTTTATTGCTTTGAAAGCTTTTCTGCTTAGAAACAGGAGACACCTAGAACCATGGCAGTGCAGGCCCTGTGGAGAAGGGACATCTCAGGGCTTATTGAAGGGATTTGTTCTCTCCCTGGCCACCAGCTACAGACAAGAGAGGCTGTTGCAGTCTCCCTGAGGCAAAGATCACCCCTGGAACTGCAGAAGAATGAAAGCTTGGGAGACTGAACATGCCACCACTGCAACACTGCTGTCATCTGGATAAGCGTAGAGATAAACCATCCCTTCACCAAGGGAAACAGCAACAAAGGTCCTGAGCCAGTTTATCCTGATGCTCAGCCCTGAACAGAGCCAAAGGAGTGCTCTGCCAGGTGACTGCTGCAAGCAGCATCCCTGCTCCAGCAGTCTCTGAGGAGAGCAGAGCAGCTCCTCTCCAACAGCATCCTCAGCCCACCCCACACTGCTCTTTGGACTTAAAAGTAAACAAAATTATTAACTCCCCTCTAAAACAAGCAGATTTGAAGCACCAGCTGCAGACCTCAGCCTCCGGGGAAACGGTCTGATTTTTGCAGGTATTAATTCAAAGGGGTTTTAAGCATGCTGGTTTTGAAGTTTAAGCTTGAAAGACACCCATACACCAGACTGTATCCTCTCTTTGGGAGCCAAGGCCCTGGTGAGGGCTTGTTGTGCGGCCACACAATCATCCAATGAATATTCATGCAACCCCCCAAATCACTTTTATCCTCAGCAGGAGCCACAGAGATCCCTTACATGGAAGAGTGAGGGGAGGAGGTACAAAGGAACCTGCATCCTTCCACCAACTCCTCTGCTGCCTCCCTACCCCCAAACTGGAGGGTACAGCCACTGCCGATGCCTAAAGCTATCCCAGCTCTCCAAGCCTTCACTTCCATGGCTTGGCACAGCCCAACACCCTCCAGGAGAGGCTCCAACCCCACAGGCAAGTTCCAAGTTCACCCACAGCACAAGGGTGGCCAGAACATATCGCCCAGCATGGCAGGATTTCACCCCTGCACCCTCTGAGGACATCAGGGTTTCAGGAACTCAGCACAGAGGGGATGTGGCCTTGCTCATCTCTGTTAATACTGCACTTCTGGCCTTTCATTAGTGAGAGCCAGAAAAGCAGCACCCTGCTCTCAGCCAGCTCCATCACCCCTGAAAGAGCATCACACTCCTCTCAAACCCAAACCAAAGCCAGCTGGGACACAGGGCCAGGTCCCTGATGTGCAGCTCTGGCGCATCAGGAGCATCAAGCCATGGAGCAAAGCTCCATTTCAGGAGGGGACGCCAGGGAGCTCAGTCAAGCATCTCAGCTGTGCTGACAACAGCAAGCATTTAGTCTTCAGGAATCAAAGCCAGCCAAAATCAGATACCACCTGATTTCACTCCACACCTTTCCCAAAGGTCTACCAGGAGCCTGTTCCACCAAAACCTCACTACAGGCACCAAACACTATGAAGGGAAGGGACCCTGTGGGGCTGCTCCAGGCACACCTGGCCAGCAGCACACTCTACACTGCAGCACACCAGGGCTCTGGTTACGGGTCACCCAAGCCTGTCAGCTGTCTCCTGCTGTGCTCCACGCTGCAATGAGTGTGTGGGCACAAGAACAGCCCATCCCTCACAGTCAGTGACTCCTTTGCAGTTGTGTACCCATCACACAGGCACGAGAAGCCTGGCTGCACACTGCCCACAGAAAACAGCCTCTAGGCTAGGCTACCCTGGCACTGAGCCCTGTGCTGGGTGTTTCATGCAAACCCTGGTGCAACTCGTCCCACAAAATTGCCATCCCCAGCCCTGAGGCTCCATGGGGATCTGCCACTTCTAAACAATGCAGTTTACTATTCCTCCACTGAGAAGACTGGTCCCATACAGCAGGGACTCTGCTGCTCCTTGAAGGCCACTTGACCCACTGGTTTTTATTAGCCAGGCCCAGGGACTGCCAGCTGTGAGAGCCTGAGCAGCAGGGTCAGACGTGCTGGGGTGAGGGGTGAAGGCTCAGTGGGGAGGAGGTGCCACAGCCTCATAGGGAAAGGCAGACAAGGTGGTTTGCACTCACAGGTCACACAGACCAGGGCCACCCTGAGGAGCAGGTTGACCAGCCAGCCCCAGCGCTCCGACACCCGGGCCACGAGGGGAGGGATGATGATCTCGGCAGGCACGTAGAACTGCACGGCGTAGGTGAAGAAAATCCCAAAGGAGAAGAGCAGCTTGACAGCTTGGTACAGCCTGGAAAGGACAAGGACACAGTGAGACAGGTTTTGCTCCAGCCCCTGCAGAATCAACAGCAGAAAGCAGAAGGGGAATGCTCTGAAAGGACTTTTGTGAGCCAGGAGGTCTCAACTCTTGAACACTTAGAAAATTAGAGGTGGTGCATTTAATTCACAAGGACCTTAACTGAACAAGAGACAGCAAAGACATGTATCAGCTGCAGCCATGATGACACACTCCAGCTCCTGCTTGGCTTCTGAGGAGGGAGAAGAGGACAGCACTGCTGGGGTAAGTCTGGGCTTCTGTGCAGAGTGGACATCACAATGTTCCAAAAGCAAAGCAATGTGAACAGGCAACTCAGCCTCCTCCATCAAACAAAAAAAGAGCAGCTATTTTTGGAATGCTGCATGACACATGTTTGGGGGGAAGAGAGTTAAAAGAGCAGTTTGGGCTGAGCAGAAGTAAGGCAGAGTGCAGACAGGCTGCAAACACCTTGGGCTCACCCCAAGTCAAATCTCACCAGATCCTGCAGTGAAACAGCATGGCTGCAGGAGAGAGCCCCTCACAGGAGTCCAAAAGGCACCTCCCAGCCCCATCTCTGCCCTCAGCTTCCCAGCAGCTGAAGAAGCCTCTCCAAAAGATAAGTAATATCTGGTTACCTCACATATGACCCTTCCCAAGACATGCTAAGACTTCTCAAGACATGCTAGCCAACCAGGAAACATGGGTCCTGCCCAGACCACTTTGGTAAATATGGGGTGGATCCAGACTGAGGAATGTATCTGGCTCCTGCCTTCCCTCCACCTTCTTTGAGCTGGTGCCCTTCTGTACACTGGGTCGCAGTAGCCACCTTTGACACCTTTAAATCAGAGAAAACCAAGTATTTCCGTGCAAGATAGCTTTGAACACTAATGGCACTAGTCTGGCATAGTCAAACATTTCCCACAGATGGAGTCAGGGATCACCTAAGTGAATGGAACATTACACAAATCTATGGGACCAAACCAGATGTATTCAACAGGAGCCTGTAGCCACCTTATCATCTTTAAAAGAGCAGGGTGCTCAGGGAGAGGTCCTGCTGCCTTGGGAGAAGAATAATATCCACCTTCAAGAAGGATGAGGGAAGGCTTATTCGCCTCACCTCAATCCCCAGAAGAGTATGGGTTAAGCTCTCCTGGCATCCACTTCCAAACACATACTGGACAGTGAACAGCCAGCAGGGATTTGCCAAGGGATAGAAACATCCTCATCAGTGACCTGGATGAGCTTTCAGTGACCCAGAGAACATTCTGAGCAATTTCCAAGCAAGATTAAATTGGAGGAAATGGTTGACACAGCTTGGAGCAACAACACGATGTCACAGGCAAAGTTCCAGTGCAAACACAAATTCCCACACATGGGAAGGGCTGGGGCCAGCAGAAGAGGACCTGGGGGTGGGCAGCAGACTGAACAGGAACCAGTAGCAGGACCCTGCAGTGATGAAGGTCAATCACATAGCAGGCTGTGTTAGCAAAAGCACAGCCAGGAGGTTAAGGATAGGGATCAAGGGATTATTTTCTTATTTGAGGCTTGTGCATCTTGAGTATTATGTCCAGCCCTGACACTCCCAGGACAGGATACTGACTCTGCAGAGCAAGTTGAGTACTACTAAGACGGTTGGGCTGGAGCATGATGTACAAAATGAAGCTGCAAGCCCTGAGCCCATTCAGCATGATGAGAAGGTTAAAATGGGATGTTATTAATGTCTTCAGCTGCCTAACAGGAGGGCATGGAGAAGAGAATAATAAGCTCTCCTTGGAGCTGCACAGCAGAATAACCAGGTGCAATGGGACAGAGCTGTATCTCCAGAGGATGGTTAAGGTCCAGAAGAAAGGCCTGGATTGGTAGGGAATAGGGAACTGTCTTTATTGACACTCAACATTTAAGCTGGCCCTTCTATGAGCAGGTGAGAGGACCCAGTGATCCCATGGTGTCCTCTCCAACCTGAACTACTCTGAAGTTCCAGAGGCAAACTGAACACAAAGTTACCTCCAGAGTCCAGAGTGCACCTGTGCAGCCACACGTGTGCACAGGAGCCTTGAGCCACCAACCCACGGCTGGCATATCTTATCATTGTATTCCCAAGAAAGTGATTCTATAAAAGTCATAAAGTGCTCCAGGGCAATCCAAGATTAATAGTTGTTACTAAAAAAAGTACAGAAGAAGGCTGTTCACCTGTCCTGCACAGGTCAGGAACCAGGACAACAAAATCAAAGGGCATTTTAAATACCAAGAGGAAGAATTTAAGCATTACCCTTGATCCATGGAAAACATGGACCCATGCAGGGCCCTGGAGAGGCACTCTGCCAACCACAGCAAGGCCTGCATCATCCAGAATGCCACGCCAGGCTATCCCAAAAGGCTGCAAGAAGTGAAATACCCTCCTAGGACCATAAGCTCTGTCATTACCTACCTTCCAATTGGCCACGTGCAACCCAACAGCTTCCCCCTCACTACAGCATTTCTTCACCCTTCAGCTGGCGCAGTGATGCAACCCTTCCTAGGGGGCAAGGAGGGATTTCTGCACAGCAACACCACATTTTGGACACTGTGGTTAGACCTGGGCACTGGGAACTGACACACTCCTCATTTGAGGAAGCTGTGGTTTCAGAGAAATGAGACTGGGAAAGTCCTTAGTCACCCTGTAACCCAACGATTCCTGAAACATTCACCAAATCTGCTTCAGAGACCTCCAAGCAATGGCTACAGCTAGGGAAGGATGCACCTCCACCCCAATCCTTTCCTTGTCTCCTAGGCTGCAGGCAAACCCCATGACTTCTCACTCACAACCCTTATGACAAGCTCCTGCAGCCCAGCCTTTTACTGCCAGGAAGAAAATCCACGGGTGAGGCAGTATGGACAAGACATTCATTTCAAGAGCTAGTCTTCACCCAACACCTGTGGTTTAATCCACAGGAGTAGTTGTGAAGACTTTATCTCAACTGTCATAGCCCTTACTCAAGATAACCCATTTCCAAGTCCAATATCCACTGCCAAGAGGCAACACGCACAAACACCATGTCCTGAGTACCAAGTGACAAGGACCACAACACACCTTTCCTGCCACATGCCCAGGCTTCCCCAGACACTGCTTCCAAAGGGTTACTCTCTTAGTATCCAAAAACCCTATGGTTACTTTTAGAAAAGTAAATTTAGAATACTTTACTTTCAGTAAAGTAGTTTAAGAAAAGATAGAAGGTGTGCATACTCCTAGAAACATGGATTTGCACTCTTCTCTTTGTAGCCTAGCAGGTCATAGCAATCCCATTCTAAGGACCTTTTCTAAGGGAATGTCATTTTTCAGGGCAAACAGAGCTGAGAGTCCCTGCAGAAGCCCCCTTGCAGCATTTCAGCAGATGTCACTGCAGCCTGCGACATGCAGAGCCCAAACCTGGAAATGACCGCTTTCCACCTTCAGGAGAAACAGCAGCATCTCACCTCCTCCACACTGTACTGCAGTTTACTGAGCAGAAGGGATTCACACCTCCTGTGCTTGACATGGGATTCAGACCTCCCTACAACACAGGCACATCTTTCCTCCAGCCCCATATCCTTCCTCACTGAGAGCAGGGACCTGGCAGAGCTCCCAGCCCCTGAAGGGGACAAGACAAGGCTCTTGGCAGGAGCAGGATCTTCTACCACACCAACATCAACATCCAGCAGTGCAGTCACTACACAGACCCAGCATGAATGAACATCCATGGACTCAAACTGAAAAGAAACCCACACAGCAATAATTAAACCAAAACCAGGCTCGATTTTTGTCAAATCTTTGCTGTCTCCAGAACCCCAGCTGTGCAGCTCTGCAAGGACAGCACGTGGAAGCCCAAGTGACTCAAAACTTGAGTCCTGCCCAAATTTACTCCAACAGTGAGACAGTGAGTCACAATGCATGGTAAGAGGTGCTACTAGGAGCAGAGAGGATGGGCTGAAGTGGAGGACAGGCACCCCCAGCTCCAGGTCTCACTCCGGTCTCTTGCAGGATTTCAAGCCAACAGAGAGCATCAAAGAGAACTGCTTGCATTTCTCCTGTGGATGAATATGGAGCCATGACACTGAGCAGCCATCCACCCTCAGGGACAGAGCAGCACACAGCTTGGGCAGCTAGCAAGAGGAGAAACCAGCCCTAGCAAGAGGAGAAACAACCCCTCCAGGCAGGCAGGCATGGGGTCAGGCCACAGGGCTCCAGATAGAAATTGAAGCATCTCAAGAGGCTTCACCAGATCCCAGAGGACAGACAGGTTTGGGAGGCTGCTGCAGAGCTCAGCCCCTACAGAAGGAAAGGGTATCCTCATGGCACCAGTGCTCATAACCAAAGCATTGGCTCAAGATGAGCCACATTCAGGCGCAATGCGGAGCCCAGAAGTAAGAGTTTGAGCTCCAGGGCTGCAAACAAGGAACACAACCCACACATGAAGATATCACCTGCCACTCCCTCTGGGAGCTCACAGCTTTGGGTTGGTTTTTCACATGCTACATTTGAGGAAGAGAAGCAGGTTTTGCACAATTCAGTCATGTTCTGGTACAGCTGCATAGGGGTTGTGTTCAACATCTGCTACCCAGAGCACTGCTGAGCCACAAAAAGATGCCACAAGGCTCCAAGAAAAAGGCAAGAGCTGCACCTACCCAGGCAGGGACCACCAGGGACCCTGATGAAGCAACCTGAGCTCCAAGACCAGGCTCAGACACAACAGCAACAAGCCTCTTCCAGGCCATGCATCTGACCTTGTCAAACTCCCTGAGGTTTGCCTATTGCACAGTTCCTCAAGCTTACTCAGATTAGTCCCATAAAGAGTGAGGTCCCCCTCTCCCACTTGCCTGTCTGGGCCCCTCATTCCTCACCCCCCAGTCCCTCCACTGCTCACAGGGACTCACCAGCAGTTGGGCAGGTTGAGTGTTATGCTGGCCTGAATGTCTGCCCCAAAGCGCAGGTAGCCCAGCACGCTCAGGCTGATGTACAGGATGGTGACAATGGTCATCCCCACGTACAGGATGACTGGGAACTGCCGGGGGTTCTTCATCTTGTTTTCCAGAGGCAGCACCTTGGGAGAAGAGGAGGAAGATGAGAGAGCAGCAGGTTGCCTGTTCCTCTATATCCCTCAACTCCAAAAAGCAGGAGGGACAGCCCCACGGCCAAGCACAGCCCGCTGTGCCAGGAGATGGGATAGTCCCACATGGAGCCTGGAGAATTCAGCTGAAAAAAAAACTATACTGGAGATCTGATTTCCATGCTCACATTGGAGACCTTCAAGCCTGGCACAGCAAGTCTCCAACAGATCACCCAGGCCCTTGTCTTAAATATAGGACCTGCTCCCTGCCTTGGCAGGAGCTGTGCCCAGTGCTGGGTCTTGGGACAATGCCAACCACCCCATACCTTGGGTGCATTGCACTCTACACCCCAAAACAGCACAGCCATGTCCACTATTTCACACTTTCCTATTTTCCCCAGCAAATCCTGGAAAGACCAAGACACACTCTTCTTCTGTGCTATCAAGTTTGGTCAGATTTCAACCAAGCAGGACAATAAAAAGAGAAAGGACAGAGGTAATTCCCTCACCTCTATACTACTAACACTAAATATAGGCCTTTAGCAAACAACTTTATAGCTGTCCTTGGGTGGTGTTGATTTCAGTGGCAGATCTGATGAGGAGGCAGAAATAACTTTTATTTGCTTCTTCACCTCCAAGTCACACGAGGAAGGGAGAATTTGTGCCTCAGTGCTGGCAAGAACCCTGTGCCCAGGGCAGAGCATGCAGTAAACACTCTTCCTGTAACGGATTTGGCCCTCTCCAGCCCTGTGTTTACACAGCCAGCTTATACTGAGAGATGAAAACATTTTTCCCTCCTTTGAAGGGAGCTCCCGGAAACAACCCACAACATCTCAGCGAGTCATTAAGCTCGCCACCCACCCCCCAAGCTTTTTGCACAGACACAGTTGGTCTATTTACAGCATCTTGCATGAGAGGCCCATTTGCATGGGCAGGCTGGGGCCACACGGCTGCCGGAGGGAGATCTCAGTGCCTCCGCAGCAGGGTGGGAAGGAACAGATCACATCTTTTCAGGCCATGCTTTTTGGCCTCCCATTTAGGCAACTTCAGGATCCAGCCTGGTAACAAGACTTGGGATAATTCCTCATCTGCAGGTCAGCCAGCAGAGCCCAAGGCAGAGGCTGGTGTGATTCCCGATCTACTGTCAGATAAAGCCACCTCTAAAGCAGCAACTAAACTCCTGAGGTTTGGAACACATGCTCCTCCAGCCTCAGATGGAAGCACCAGAGTTTGACCCAGGAGACAGCCTGGAGCTAAAGCTAACAGCATCATCTAGAATTTGGGTTATTGTCAGAGAAGTTCAGCTGCAACTGCAGCTGCAAAGCAGAGCAGGTGCTGCAGCAAGTCCGAGCAGGGCTGAGCCTCCTGTGCAGCAGCCCCACTGCCACACGCCCAGACTTACCACACCAATGCCTTCAAAAGCAAAGATTGCAGTGCCAAAGAACAGAGGGTAGGTCTTCCAGGCTGCTGCCAGAGGCAGGTTTCTGGGATCAGGAATGTCCTGGAAAAAAGCCCACACAGAGTTCAGACACAGAGAGAATGGGGAAGACCTGGCCTGCTCCTATCACTCCCTGTCACAGCCCCATGCTGCAGAGAAAGCCCTGCAGAGCAGAGGGAACCACCATGCCCACAGGAACAAGCAGTACCCCACAGCATCCAAATACCCCATTGCCAAGCTCTTCACCTGCCAAAACATGGGACAGCATGGAAATGAGAGAGGGGAGCCATATATACGTACCCTGACAATGTACTGGTAGATCACAACAAGGCTGACAAGCATGGCCACATTGGCCAGCATGGAGAAGATGGACAGGACCTTGAGGTTCTGGATAAATGTGAGCAGCACCACAAAAGGCAGGATGGAAAGTATGTACAGGCGGGAGTCCATGGTGGGTGTCATCACCACCGTCCTGTTTGAGCTGCAGTCATTGGTGGTCCCGTTTGCAGCAGACACAACCTGGGGAAGCACAGGAAGCCCTGGTGAACCCCATCACATGGGTCTAAAAGCCACAGATCTTAGCAGCCCATCCCAGGTGGGTCAGAGTACTCCATGAGCTCACTTCAAGCACAGCTAGCTGATTAAAATCAAAGGAACATGTGTTTTCACATAGTTCTGAAGCAAATCCATGTTATCTTGCAGGGGGCAGAGGTGAGACTGGCTATGGCACCTGAGCCAGGACAGCAGATCTTGCCTAAGCCCAGGTTCACTGAGCAGGAGGACTCAGCAGCCAGGCACACATAGGGCAGAGAGAACAGGCTGCATGTGTGCACTGCTCATGAGGTCTGCTGACAAGAGAGGAAAGAGGCACTAAGTGCTATTTCCAAAGGTCCTTTTTCTCTTGTTGCACCAAGTTGTTACCTAAGTCACACAGTCCTTCAGTTACCCAGCACCCCATTCATATGCAATGACACCTGGAAACTACTTCTAGTCCTCAAGTTCACTTTCTTCATGACAAATCATCCTTTCCTTGGGGTCCTTCATTCCAAAGGCACTCCAGGCCATGTGATCACTTCTAGATGTAGCTCAGGCCCAGGAACTGAGTGGCTGAGCCATCCCTCCCAAGAGCATGGGCTCACTGAATCACCAATACAACCATGACCAAGCTGTTTCAGGTACCAGGTTCTGTCCAGTCACTGCAGCAAAGAGAGGCCTGAAAATTGTTTTAACCTGCTCCAGAGCAAGTCCTGCCCCAGAGGAGGGGCTGAAGAACCTGGTGTGAACTGGCATCCTCTGTGGGAGAGGGCAGGGCAGGGCCACGCACCCATGGGACAGTACTGCTCAAGCCCCAGCCTGACCTGCTTCTTCATGGCTTGCTCTAAAGACATTTTCCAAACCAAAGCCCTGCCCAACACAGTGGCACCTTGCCCAAGGTACCACCTGCACCATGACTCTCCACCTAACACGCTATTCCTCACCACAAAAAGAAACAAGCAACACTCCCCTCTCCCCACCCAAAAAAATTCCAAAATCAAAGCCAAGGGGTTTCCCACCTGTGGCCTACAAAAATGGTGTGGATTTACAGGTTTTTGCAAATTTCCCTTGAGGCTAGAGACAGCCTTCAGTCTTTGCTGTGAGGGGCTGAGGAGAAAGCAGCCCACCTTGAAGTGGAGCAGGGAGGTGTTCCTAGGGGTGGGGGCCAGCAGCAGCCTGGCTCCTGCATACACCCAGGTCCCTCTTGCTCTGGGGGCTGGTGTCAGATCACCCGTGGTGACCCATTTACTCCTCCTGCCATCCCACAATGGGAATCTCCTCAACTGCTGCTCCAGGAGCAGAGGAAGAGTCTCACACTGGAGGGACCCCCCCTGAAGCTGATGGCCATCACTGAAGAGCTGAAGAAGGGCACAGCCACAGTGGCAGTGACCAGATCACTGCTGCAAGAGCAGAGCAGGAGCACACAGGGAAAAAAGCTGAGTAGTGCCTGCAAGGCACTGAGCTGGTGGAGGCTGGGAATGAGGACTCATTATTCCCAGTTTCTTACAGAACAGGAGCCAGCCAAGCGGTTCAGGGTTTCTGTTTATTTCCTCCTGAGGCCTGGCAGGAAGAAACTCTTTCTCTAAAGATGTAATTAAGCTTCAGAGCCACAGGATGAGGAAAGAAACTGGAATGCAAACACATCCAAGGAAGGGAGAAGAGAAGTTCACAGCAGGTCCTGGGACCCACATGTTACCATTGACACCAATAAACCAATTAACTAAGGGGGACAGGACAGAAAAGGCACAGTCCCTCTGCTTTCATGCCCTTCCTGTTGTTCCTTCAGTAAGAATGGCCCCACTTTTCCTGGGCAACACAGACACCTCCAGCACCTCTGCAAAATCACACAGATTCTCAGAAAAACCTGTTTGAACAAGAAAATCAATCCTCTAAAGTATCTGAGCAGAGAAGTGGACTTTTCTGAGCAGCATATCCAACAAAAATCAGACCTTTGGTGGAAAACAGAGCACAGGACACAGGAGCTAAGAACAACCCAAATACCTTCACACCCTCTCATCTCCCCCCAGCTCATGAAGGAGGTGCAAGTCCAACCTGTCTCAGATTGTCCGCCAGAAAGACAAAGTACACGCAGCAGAAACCCAGCTGAGTGATGATCAGGAAAAGTCCCACTATACGCCTAGAAAGCAAAAGAAGACAATTTGTCAGCCAGATCATACAGAAATAAGAGCCCACTTGGGTTGGTTTGGATTGCACTTGCACAGTGTAGTGATGCTGCTCTCCCCAAGGCTGGGGTGTACAGGTCAGAGCACACCCAGCTCAATTCTCTGTGATCAGGAGAGAGGACCTTCTCTCCACCCTACCTCACAGATCTCAGCCTCTCCAGACTCCCCCTCCTATCCCTTCCACAGGGTCAGGACCAGCCTCAGGAGAAAAGTCTCCTTTTTGGGTTTAGCATCTCCAGTCCACTGCTGAATTGTCAGAGCTGGAGACAATACTCCCTGGACACAGGAAGAGGTCAATGCTCCCATCCCCTGATGTGCAATGATCTGTGTGATGTAATGTGGGACACCCAGAGGGCAGGGAGCAGCCACTGGACATGTTCCATGTCTAGCAAGATGGGCCAGCACTGCAAGACCCTATTCACCCCTTTGTTATGCTGTGGAAACTTAGTTATCCCACACATTTAGTGTAAGTCACATCTGGCTGGGGACAGTACTGGATCAAAGACCTCAGCATTACCCTCTGGGGGACACTGAGCACTCAGGGCAGGTGAGCCAAACAGCATTTTATGTCATTTGTGCTTATCTGCTGACACAGCTCAGTGACCAGAGGCTCTTCTGTCCCAGCTGCAGCACATGCTGGGCTCGAAGACAAGCCTGGGGCAGGGGAACAGTACCTTCCCCAGATGGCATGTGTCCTCAGGCAGGCACTGGGAGTTGCCTCCAGCCCGTACATCACGGCACCTCCGTAGTCCAGAAACTGCTTCTGGAACCTGTCCAGAGAAGGGAGAAGGGTCATCACATCAGCCCTGTCTAGTTCCCAAGGCAAACAGTGATATTAAAATAAAAACAGTTCCTGTGAAAAAGAACTGTTCCCAACAGAGGCTTTGGCATGGGCAACTGGCTGCTGAGGGGCTTCAGAAAATCCCCAGGGCTTTTTTGGCAAGAGGGAAGAACTGTAGGAGCTGCAGGGCCAAGAAGGGGAGGTGCTCCTTACCTGCGGCAGAAGTGATGGGCACATTTCACCAGGATGCCCATGCAGTGCACAGCCACGACTCCCATCACCACCAGGCTCAGAGGACCCAGCTGCAGGGAAGAGAGGGGGAAGGCTGCACTCTGATGGCCAAAGGCAGAGCTGCACAGTACCTTCTATTTCCAGACAGAACTCCACAGGCTGGGTGAGTGCAAACACAACTGGAAGCTGAACCAGAGCTCTGGTGCAGCTCCCAGGAACCAGTCCCCCAGGAGCAACTAACTTGACAGAGCCACAAGCTTGGCAGAAACGAAGCAAAAGAAGCAAGTTGGGGCAGTTTGGGTGTAGCAAAGTGCTTCCAGTATTGTTTTCCAAACTATCTTACACATCTCTACTATGCGGGTGATGAAGAGGTCATGGCCTGGACACAGCGTCCTGCCTGACCCCAGCAGAGGAAGCCACAGGTCCAGCTCACACACTGAACTCCCCCACACCACACAGCAACAATGCAGGAACAACAGGAACAGTCTCAGCAGTGAAACAAAGCCACAGAGCTTGGGGTGCAAACATGTGCAAGTCACCAAATGCTGAGAGGCATCTGGGCAGGGACTCAAGCCCCAACACAGGTTATGTGAGATGCCCAGTGCCCTGGGGTCACTCTGCCCCACAGGCTCCAGCATAGCAGGGCTGAGCTGCCTTACCAGGATGCCAGCATTCTTCACAGCCAGAGGTAGCCCCAGCAGCCCCGTCCCAATATTCCCCTTCAGCAGATGGATCAGGGTCTGGTACCACCTGAAGGAGAGCAGAAGCACAGGTCATTGTCAGCAGATGCCCGCACTCACATACAGCTTACCTAAGGGTCCATAGCAGCTCTGAATTGCTGCAAGAAATGCACGTGGAGGCCATGATCCTGCTCCCTGAACCCAGCTCAGCCATCTGGGAACAAGCTAGGTGTGAAAGCACAGAACAGATTTTGGGTGGGCATTTGCAAAATCCAGCAAAAGCACAGGCCAGCACCAGGGAATGTCTCTGCTTGAAGGGATCAGTCTTTGCCAGGCAAAGACAGCAACCTCTGCACACCTGGGCACAAGAAAGCCCCCAGAACATGGCTGCAACATGCCCACATATCCTCTGAATCTGAGCATGCTGTTTGTTTGCCAGAGTTCCCCATCAAATGAAGGTGGAGTGGGAAAACTGGGAAAAGCATCAATCACTGCCCACTGCCAGCAAGCCCAGAGAGCAAAGAGCAACACTGGGGCAGCCACTCACTTGGTGCCAGCAATCCACAGATGGAGGACCACAGCTCTGCCCTCATCACCCTCATGAGAACACCCCATAAACCCACAGCCTCACCATCCTCCAGCAAAGTCAGCAGGGAGCCACCATGATCTCCTCCACCCTCCCCAGTGCCAGGCCAGCCCAGGAGAGAGGGCAGCATCACTCACGTTGTGCCATTGGTCTCCCCGAAGCGCTGGTAGGACTCGGGGTGGGCGAAGCCATTGATGCCGTCGGGAGGGCTCCCCTCGGGTGTGACGTCTGTGGAGCTGTAGTCATTGTAGTCCTCGCTGCGGAGGCGCCGGGTGGACATGGTCCCTGTGGGGGTAGTGGCATTAGGGGTGCTCAGCTCCACAGCCCCATTCTCAGGCTCCTTGGGGTCAGCCATTGTGCAGAGAGACTGGCTCGCACTGCCAGAACAAGGTCTCCTCCAGGGCTTTTATGCAGCCACATGCTCCCGCCCAAGCAATCACAGAGCTGGCATGTCCTAAGGTCAAAGGTGCAAGGCACATTCCCACTGGCTCTTCCTTCAGGCTCGTGCCCATGACTTGGGCACACCCAGACAGAAAGGGGTGAGGATCCCACAGGCAGAGCCTGGATATGACCCACTTCATGACAGGCAAAGGAGCTGCGTATCCCTGCTCTAAGGGTGGTGAGTCTGACACCACAGGCAGTGGTGTAAGAGGGGACATGCTGGCACTGTGTCCCCTGCTCTGGCACTCGGGACTAGGGCTGTCAAGTGGATGGGCCAGAAAAGTGTAACTGCTTTTAACTCGTACACAGTGTGCTGCAAGGGAACAGCTTGCTCTTGCCAGGGAAGGAAAAGTTTCCTAACTTCTCTCTTTTTTTTTCCCTTATTGAAGATTTTTTATTAAAGAGAATTGTTACAAAAAATTATCATGCTCCCATTGGAGAGGAGCACAGACCATGTGCTATCAGCAAAACACCTGCCTTAAAGGTTTCACAGCCAAGGAGGCACCTACGGGAAAAAGGGGCTTCCCAGGATGAGGCACCTGCACAGCCTGGAGCTCTTGCCCCAGCAGAAACTCCAAGAGTGTCCAGCAAGCCAGGAGAACCAGCACAAGCCTCACCGAGGACACACACCTCATGCCTTTGTCTGGAAAACAGTCAGCTGGTTCAATTCCCACACGTGCCACACCCAGCATCCCGAACACCCACTGGGAAGGAGCACCAGAGGCAGGGAAATTATGTGTAAGGCTCTTGCACCACAGACTGGCGACCCAGTCCCTGCCCCACGGCTCCTCTGGCCTGTTGTGCCCCAGGCACCATGCCTGCCCCAGCAGTCCTGGTGCTCCCCATCCCACTCTCCAGCACTGGTAAAGAGCTGGGAGCAAGAGGAAGCAGCAGAGAAATGCTACTACTGCAAAAAGCTGTCTTGTTTCCTGCCAGAGCTCTCCATGCACCCACCAAGTCATGCAAGTGCCTGCCAGATGCAGCCTCAGCACAAACCAGCACATCTGGCTGCACAGAGAATGCTCAGTCCAGGCCATCCGGGTACTGCTTCACCCCCAGAGCACCCAGGCATTCCCCAGAGCACCTCTCTGCAAACCTGGCTGCCTCATGGAAAACAAGCCAAGAGCTGCAACCACTGGGAGGGTCCAGCCTGGCGATCAGAAAGATAGCAGGGAGCAAGGGTTTTTCCTCAGGTCTGGATGCTCCAGATCCCAGCTGCTCTGGCGCAGTTACCCAGGCCATAACAGCAGTGCAATATTTCCCGTAGCACCAGGCAACACTAGCAGCAGGAAGCAGCAGTGAGCCCCATGGAATAGCAGGCTCTGGAGCAGTAGTGAGGATAGCTGGCTGGCAGGCAGGCACTCCAGAGCCAAAGGCAGCACATGCATCACTCCTGCCCAGTCTCCCCCCTCACAGCTGGGACATGTAACCGTGTCCTGAACCGGCTCTGCCGCAGGCAGGGTGATCTGGCGAGGCAGGGAAGGGGAAGAGCGGCAGCAGGAGTTTACACAAGGAAAGTGTTAGAAGCTCTTTGTCATCAGAGACAGGCCCAAGGGGCAGGAGAGAAACCTGGGAGGCTCTGCCAAGCACCATGGGCTGGCAGAAGGCAAGGAGAGAGGGCAGAGGGGGTGCAGGACTGAGTTGGGCATGGGTACCCTTCCCAAAGATGGCCCACACAGCATCCAAAGTACCCAACAGCAATGACTTCGAGATAAACATGGTGACATCACTCTGCCAGATCACTCTCTGCAGATTTTTTTTTCCCTTTCAAGTAGGCCTGTCTGCTTTCTGCTTTGAAGAGCCAGGGAAATGCATTCATCGTGACTTGCCTGCCTTGTGTCTGGATTAAAGGTTGCATAGCAGCAGGGAGCAAGCACTCTGCTCTCCTGCAAGCAACAAGAAAAAGCTGCAAAACTTGTCTCATCCACACGACAAACATTTTAAACCAAAGCAAAACCCCACTATGCCATTTCCTCATCACTGGAAACAGCAAAGACAGGAACATTTACATTCAGTTTCCACTTAAACCCAATTCCTCAGCCACTTTCATGTGTTTTTTTGTCGCCCACACACAGAAGCAATTTCATCCCATTAGGAAAGCTGGGGGAGTAGTGACAACAATTTGTCCCTTACAGTGACAGCCTCATGCCAGAAGTCAAAAGCAAGAGGTGACTTGCTGCTGACCCTGACAACTCTCCCCAGCTGAGCTGGGGCTGTGTGTAGATAAGGAAATCTTCCAGAAAAGTGAGCTTCACAGCAAAACTCACTGCTGCTTCCCATCATGCATGTTGAATCCTTCATTTCCAAAGCATTACTTCTAATAACCAACCTCAGTGACACAAAGGAGAGCCAGCACTGCCAGACCACCCTGCTCTGCAGCCAGGGAGGCCAGAGACAAGCCCCTTCCCCAGGCCACCACCTCCCAGATACAGCATCAGTCCTCTTGTCCCTGTGCTACCCACTGCTCCCACAGCTCCAGAGAACCCTCAGATCTCCCTTTCCAACGTTTCACAGCATGGCCTGGTCCCCACAGGGAGGCTGCAGGGCACAAACCCTACCAGTCTCCACAGCTCCCACCCCGGTCAGGCCATGCTGCCCAGCTCCCCTTGCTCCTCCACAGGGCAGCACAGCTGAAGCCCGCAGAGTGTGGGGCTCCCGGCACCCTCCCAGTGCCACTAAGCATCCCGCCCCCTTCCCAGCACCTCACATCGAGGGCTGTGCCCCCTGCACCGCACGACACGCCCGGACACTCCTAGAGGAGCCCCATGCCAGCCTCCATGCAGGGCATCACCAGCATGCCTGGAACATCCACGTCGGCCTCCCGCGCCCCTAGGGACCCCCAGCATCCATGTCAGCTGCCAGGACCCCCAGGCCCTGAGCACCCGCCCATACACAAGGGCTGCCAACGAGACCCTGGAGCCCCGAGCCCTGTCAGCGCGCCCAAGCTGCCCCGAGCACCCACGCAGGACGGCGGCACTGCCGGAACCTCGTGCATCCACCGCGCCCCCCGCGTCTCTGGGCACGCCGCGGGCTGACAGGTGGCTGGCAGCCCCCGGCCGCAGCCCCTGGCCGCTGTCCCCCCGCGCTGCCCACCGCCGCTCCCGCACCTCTCCGCGCC
>VWYI01003913.1:392484-507931 GCA_013399455.1 Anthoscopus minutus
CGGGGCTATGCAAGCGGGCCAGAGGGAGGCGGGGCCTGGGGCGGTGCTTGATGGAGCGGGGCCGAAGGGGCGGGGCCTGGAGGGGCGTGACCGGAGGAGGCGGGGCGCGATGGCGCCCCCTGGCGGCGGGCGGCCGCATGGGGGAAGGGCGCAGGGCCGAGCCTCGGGGCCCGCGGGCAGCGACGGGAACGGGGCTCGGCAGCGCCTGCAGCACGAATGCGTGAGGGAGCTGAGGCTGTTCGGCCTGCAGGGCGGCTTTGTCACTCTCTACAACTCCCTGAAAAGAGCGTGAAGCCAGGTGGCGTCAGGCTCTGCTCCCAGGCAACGTGTCCCAGGTGACATGATAAGAGGACAAGAGTGTTAAGCTGCACCAGGGAATGTTTAGGTTGGACATGAAGATTTTCTTCACAGAGCGAGTGATTAGACATTGGAGTGTGCTGCCCAGGGAGATGGTGGAGTCACCATCCCTGGAGGTGTTTAAGGGAAGATGACACGGCACTCAGTGCCATGGTGCGGTGGACAGGGTGGTGTTCAGTCACAGGTTTGACTCACAGAGTGAGGTTATGATCACAGATACCTTTCTCAAGTTAATTGATTCTGTGTTTCTGTGATGCCCTGCAGCAGGGCTGTTCCCTGCAGAGCCATGCAGCTGTCAGGGTTGTAGAATGTCAGCAGGATGAGTGATCCCCTCAAAACCCCCCAGCATGGGCTGTGGCCCCCTGGCCCATGGCTGTGTCCCTCTGTTCCCACATGAGAAAGCAGCGTTTGCAGATCCCTGCCGTACCCCTCACACAGGATTACACCTCGGGGCTGTTCAGCTCCACTGGCCACAGCATCCTCCAACACTGCCCCTACCCCTGCACCTCCACTTCCCCCATCTCACACCCACATCCACTATTCCCAGCAAAATAAATGTCACCTCCAGCTCACCCACAGCAACAAGAGGCAGCAGCTCCACATCCTGGTAAAAAGATTTATTAAGAACCTGCAGAACCTGCCAAAAAGGAGGTTGCTGCCCTGGCACTGAAGGGGAGCAGGGGCAGAGGGTTAGTGCTTCTCCAGGCAGAGCCACAGGGTGAAACAAAGCGAGTGGAGGGCACAGAAAGGCAATGGGAGCACATCTGCATGGTGGAGGAACACCTGCAGCAGTTAAGGCATATAAAGTGCTTGTAGAAGACCAGCCCTATCGAGGGGCCATATAACACAAGCAGGCAGGGACAGCAAGGGATGTGGGTGGTTAGCGGCACCTGGCACAGGGGAGTGATGACAGGCTCACACCCTGTCCGAAGCTGCAGCAAGGATGTTCTCTGGCCACATAACAGTCCCCAGCCACAGCCAGGATGCCCCCAAAAAGGATCTAGGCTGCTGGTCTTTGTGATCATCTCCCAGGTACCCCATGTTCAGGATGCTGCCATGTTTGGGTGCCTCTGCCAGCACAGGGGAAGGATAGTCCCAGTGCAGCATGCTGCCTCAGCTCACTCCCAGAGGAAAAATGAGATGAGTGGGACTTGTCCTCAGCCAGGCTGTACCCCAGCAGCTCATCACAGCCTTGTGCCCCCCTCTGGAGCAAGCACAGCCATCAACCAGCAACCTCTTCTGCTGCTGGGAGCATCACCAGCCTCTTGGTCCCCCCTAAGTGGAAATGATCATGTGGGGCTCAGATGGTTTCCATCCTCTTGTGTTCCTGATCTTTGCCACAGAAGGGGCATGGGGAGGTGCCTTCACAGGTGCCTTATGCCACAAAGCTGGTTCCCCACGCAGGGCAGGGATGTAGCAACAGCAAAAGCTGCTGTGTGGGGACAGGTGTCCTGCAGCCACTTTGGGGACAGTTCTGCAAAACAGCCCCATGCTAAGGCCAGAGATGGTGGGAAGCAGGGACACCCTCTGCAACTAGTACTGCATCCATCCACCCTGCCCCAGAACTCCCAAACACTCCCTCATCCCCACGGACTGCCCCAAGAAACACTGCTTTTCCCTGGAATGTTTTTGTCTAAAATTGCCCTGATAGGATTAAGAAAAGAAAAGAAAACAAAAACTGGGTGAAAAATAACAACCCCAGGTCATGCTGGAGTTAGGCTCCAAGGCCACCCTGTCCAGGCAGGAGACACCCTGGTGATGGGTTTGAGGACAGCAGAACAGCCAAAGGGGCCTCTCGAGGTGTAGCAGGGGAGAAGGTGCTGCGGGGGTGACAGGGGCTGCCTCCTCCTGACAGCAGGAGGGATGGACCTCACCGGGATGGCTTGGGACAGGATGGGGTGCAGCTGGGTGGGATGGGACAGGGGACCAAGCTGGTGGGGACGGGAGGTTCAGTGTTCCACCCCTCAGTGCGAGTGCAGAGAGAAGGCCAGTTTGACACAGCTGAGCTCCTCCCCGCCATTGCTGACGACCACCCGGACACGGTAGTTGCCGTTGGTCATCCAAGAAGGGAGTTCCACATCGGGCACGTCAAAATCACTGGCTGGCAGGGAGTAGGAGCCCTATGGAGAGAGGGGACAGACAGGCAAGAGATCAACCAAAAGCCCAGGCCAGCACCAAAAGGCACAGTGCTAGGCACTGGCACTGGCACTGCGGGGCTCGGCCGTACCGCTTTGAAGGGGCAGTGGCAGGGGATGCCGTAGGTCAGCAGGGGCTCCGGGCAGGGCGTGCCAGGTGGGATGAGCTCATCGAGAATGCTGCAGACGTCGTTGTAGGTGCAGCTGCCCAGCTGGTCGATGCAGGGCAGCTGGATCCAGAGGTCACCCAGTGCCTTCTCTACCACCAGCACTGCCTGGAGGGAAGGTGTTCAGCACCAGCACAACCAGCACAGGCACCCACAGCTCCTCACCAGCCGACTCGCTCAGCTCCTGCCCATGCAATCTTTGGGATGTCCATGAAGTCACTGAATGCCCTCCTGCCTCCCCCTCCTGCTTTCAGTTCTTCTCAGCCTACAGTTTCTGTTCCTCCAACCTCAGCTTGACTCCTTAAGATAACACTACCCAACACCTCACATCCCCACCCATCCTTCCCCAAAACAGGGTGCACCTATCCTGCAGCTCTGGCTCCACAGTCCCCAGCATTCACCCACAGTCCCAGGCCCAAACAGACACCAATAGCACTGCTCAAGACAGCCCACATACACTGGACAAGAGACATGTTCTGTCTCATTCCAAAAAACTTCACAAAATGTGGTGCAGGGCAGCTGGCATGGCCCAAGGGTCCCAGAGCAGTGCTGTGGCATGTCCTTGGAGGGAGCAGCCAGGCTGGCTGTTAAAACACAAGTGCTGCAGTGACTTGCAGGAGAACCCATAGCACTTGGATTTCACTTCCCTCCTGGAGCCATTACATCCCCAGGACATGAGACAATTCAGGTGGTCTCTGCACTAGGGACAAGGTTGTGAGGCTCCCACTGAACTGTCTGCTCCCACCGCAGCTCTCCCCATGCCCACTGCCCTGTTCTGGCTTACAGAGCCCAACTGCCCTGTTCTGGCTTACAGAGCCCAGTGTGCTCAGCCCTGCACCTCTCTGCACCTCACTCCCCAAGGGCTGCTCATTCCTGTACCCAGTGACAGGCATTTCTCAGCTGGCAGTGGTTTGGGGAAGCTCTGCCCTTCCTCACCACACAGAGGCACATCTGCCACTTACCTTCAGAGGGGAACCCATGCTCTTGCCACTCTTGACAGCTGCGCTGACACGCAGGCTCCCTGGGATGCTGATGGGGTCAGGTGCCACAGACAGGCTCTGCAGCACCACGGGGTCCCTCTTGTCACCACAGTTCTCCCAGGCAAAGCCACCAACCTGCAGCACCAAGGGATAGGAAGAGTTAGAGGCAGGGCAAGCCCCGCCTTGTGTTTGCAGGAGGTTTATCCAGAGCTGCACCTCTGATCCCTGCCAAACATCTGCTCACAAAGAGCCAGAAAATGACCGTCAACCCCTTCAAATGCCAGATCTTGAACTCTCAGGTCTCAGAGACTGAGGACATTGCAGAAACCCTGTCTGTGTGCCTCTGCATGTACTTTACACCCGAAGAGAATTACCAGGCTGCAACTTCCAAACTTGCCTCAGCTCTGCCTCCAAACACTTCGCATGTGACCAAGGCAAGATGCATCCTTCACGGCAGCAGCAGGAAGCAAGGTGTGTGGGGACAGGTCAGAGCAAGCTGGGACCAGGTGGTGGCAGAGCTGTCCAGGGGGATGCTGGGCAGGGGTGTGGGGGATCCCTTTGGAGGGGCTGTGGGGTTGGCACAGCCTCTCACTTCATCCAGGACCAGCTCTTCTGTTGTGAGCCCTCATCCACCAGCTCCAGCCACCTGGCTCCACATAGGAGCAGGAATCACATTCAGGGACCAGATGAGCCAGGCTCATCCTCTGCCTGCTACATCCCAGGGGCCTGATCATGAGTTACAAATGAGTACAAATCCTGATCCAGAGTACAAATGAGCCAGGGAAGCAGCATTGCCCCATGGGATAATGAAAATCCACATGTAAGGAGATGTCACCCAAATGAGGGACATCACTTATGTGTCCTGTCTGAGTTAAAGAGTCATGCTGGGACATCTTTCCCGTTTCCTACAAGTCCTACCAACCTCTCCAGCCACCACCAGTAAAGACACTCCAGTTCAAAAGTGGAGGGATAGCAGCATTTTTCTGCAACAGCCACCTCTGAGCCTGCCAGAGGCAAGTGGCAAAGAGACCAGTCCCAGTTCCCTCCCCAAGCAGGTTTGGCCAGAGCATCCTGTGTCCCCATGGCATGATGTGGGGCTCTCCCTGCCGGCTCGCAGCCGCAGAACCGGTGGAGGCTGTACTGCCTGGTGCCACGCAGCAGCCCCAGCGGGCACGGCGCAGCCCACGCAGCTGAGCAGCCCATCTCACCATCCCGCTCGCCCGCCGGGAGCAGCCCAAGGCAGGACACAGGGCTCAGGACAAGCCGGGACAAGGGTAGGCTGCACCCCGACACTGAACAACAGCTGGGAGCCCCAGCCCGAGAGTCTTCAGGCGAAGAGACTCCAGCGAACTGAGCATCAGTGTGTGGCTGCAGATTGCTGTCCACCGAGCCCCCTCCAGCCTTCCCAACCGGTTCCCCCTTCCCTCGGGCAAGCGCAGCTTTCCTGGAAAATAAATTGCGATATTTCCCTCCACGCCGCGTGAGAGTTACACGTGGTAATCGGCTGTGTCTTAATCAGCGCGTGTTAATGAGCCCGGCCCAGCACTCCGTGGGAATAGGGAAGAACCTGGGCTGGAAAATACTCATGGAGCAGCAAAATGAGAGCCAGGAGACGATCACCCGAAGGACGAGGCCGCGTTGAGAAGTGTTTATAAACACTGGATCCCTCCTGCTCCGAGCTGCCCTCAACCTCCAACACTACTCCCCAGCGCGGAGGGCTGCGGGGCTAGGGGGTCCATGGGCCCCACTCCCCTGCCCAACCACAAACACGCACCCACCAGCGATCTTCCACCCTGACGGGGCACGAAACGCTTCTGGTCTCCTGCAATCCCAGCGGGATGACGGAGTCTTCCCGCTCTCCGCCCCGCCGAGTGCCCGGGCTGCGGGTCGCTCCTCACCTTGCTGAGCCGCCGGGCCCCGCTGCGCTCCACCAGCAGCGGCGGCTGCGGCCCGGCCAGCGCGGCCGGGACGAGCTGCAGCGCGCACAGCGCCAGCGCCAGCCCCGCGCACAGCATCCTCCGGGAATGCGCCAGGAACGCTCCGGGGTGGGTCCGGGGAAGCTGCTCCGAGCGGTGGAGAGGCGAGCGTAGAGCACGGAGCTCGGCGGGATAGAGCTGGCAGCGGCCGCTCTATGAAGCCCCGAGCAGAGGGGATGAGCCCTCTCTCCGAGCCCGGCCCACCGCCCGATTCCCCTCCCTCCCCCGAGGATGCTCGCATTTTCCCTTCCCCTTTTGCTTTCTTTTTTTTTTTTCCCCTCCCTTCGCCGGTTTCGCTGCCAAGCGCAGGACTGGATTCGCAGGGATGCTGGGACGGGAAGCGCCGCTTTCCCAAGCTCCCAGAGCCGGCACTCGGAGCGGGGGGGCGGGAGCTGCACCCTTCAGCCCGGGGCACGCACATCACCCCGCTCGGATGGGGGAAGCACAACCATCTCCCCACCACCCACCCCTCCGCCCAGGGCTGCTGCTCTCCTCACATCCCACTCGGGGGTGCCCCGGCTGTGCGAGGGTCGGTACCCTCTGGTCAGTACCCGGGACCCCCACGCTCCCCCCGCGCTCAGCACAGGGCAGGTGGCAGCTGAGGAGCAGAGGTATTTGAGATATTTCAGACATCTGAGACCCTCGAACCCGATGCGTATGAGCAGGGGGGAGTGGACCCTGGCATCGGGGAGCCCCTGACTGGGCAGTTTGCCACAGTACCCCTGTCACCCGTGTACCTAAAATGTTGGATTTAACATCCCCTCTTCCATCCCTACCCCCTGTTTCATGGATCATTTTCCAGACAGGACTGCCCCAGGCACCTCCATCATCCTGGAGTGGTCACACGCATACCCCTCCATCAGGAGTGGCACAGCAGCACAGATTTTCCCATATTTTTTGGTGGATAGATGCTTTTATCCTGCAGAGGAGATTGAGCCAACTGAGCACACGGGTCACAAGTGTGGCAGGTCTCAGACCTTCCCCCCGTGCCACAGCATGGTCAGCAGTCACTTGTGAGACCTCTCCCCATAGACAGCTCTGCTCTCCCTCGCATGAGGACACTGCTTGGCCTCCCCATATTGCTCCCAGCCCTGGGAAGGGTTGCCTGGCTTGTCCAAACCCCTGTCTCAGCTCTATTTTTAGCTTTTCATCCTTATTTAGCAGCGAGGCCGGGCGGGAGCGTGCAGGCAGGGCGTGGGAGCAGGCAGGGGACGTGGTGGATGCTGCTGCCCACCCCGAGCCGGCAGCGACAACTGTGCCGCTGATCCGCCGCTGCCGAGGCTTAAGGGTGAGGAATAAATAGCCCGTTCCTCCCAGCCGGGAACCCAGAGGAAAGCTATCTCCTGGGATTAGTTTTCACTTTGAGGCCCTGGAGCAGCCGGAGGACAGGGATAAGGATAGGGATGCACGGGGAGAGGCATGGGCACAGAAGGAGCATTGTGTTTGGGGCTGGGAGGGGAGCAGAGCCCCTCACCTCGAGCCCCTGGCATCATATGCTTTTCTGCTTCTCACTGCCGTTGTGAGTGAAGGTTTCACTTCCCTATTCCCATCCTTTTCCACTTCATTTTGCCATGGGGGAAAAGAGAGAATAAAGGACTGCGAGAACAGGTTAACCCACATCTTTTTGCTTGGAAAAGCACAGGCAGGGACAGGAATGACTTGAAATCATTGCACTGCCTCAAGGCAGAAGTATGACCTAAATCCCCAATAAAAGAGCCTGTGACTTTTTCTGGGCTCCAACACATGTGAGAACTTCTCCAATTCAAACAGTTTTTTCAGCTATCTCACCCATGCAAAATCGAGTCACAAGTCAGGAGGTCTCAGCAGACCTGGCTAAACACCTTGGATTTGCATTGAAAAAAAGCAGCCAGCACTTCATTGCCTCTCATTTACAAAAGCAAACAGATTGCAAATGATGAGCAGGGCTGAAGGGTGTGTCTCTGTCCACTGCTTGGGCTGCAGCTCTACCAGGACCCATCAGGCATCACCACAGGCCAGCTCATCACCCAAAAACCTTCCAGCAAAATATCCTTCACGTCTTTTTTTTTTTTCTTTCCAGACTGGGTTTCTGAAAATAAGATATACAAACAAGAAAAAAAAATAAGGAATGACCCCATCTGCACTCACAGAACCACTCTGCAAACAGATCATGCAGAGTTGGCACTGACACTTGCATCCTGTTGTGCCCAGTCCTTACCAGCTGGAACCAGAGAGAGAGCCACAAGAGACACTTAAACAGTTTGCACAAATGCTTTTCTTATCCATAAGCTTTGGCAAACATTTTAGATGACCATTGTTACAAATTAACTCGACTTTCCAGCTGTTATCCCATTTACGGCAATTCAGCTGAGCATGTGATAAAGCCTCCTCGTCTCACTTTTCTAGACAAAACCCAGGAGATGTCTCCAGCTGCTGTCATTCCTGGGGAGAGATCAAGATAACACCAAAAAAGACATTAGGGCAAACTTCAAAACAAGCTGAAGCTGCCTCAGGTGGGGCCACCACAGCACCTCTGCTTTCCTGTCTTTGCCTGGGCAGAAATCCCCTCGCAGCCACAGTCCCCCTTTTCTCCAGGCTGCTACGTGCACTGGGGTGCTCTGGTTACTCCTGTGATGCCATGGAAAGCCCCTGCTTTCCATGCTCAGAAGCAGCTGAGCAGAGCTGTTTCTGGCTGTTTAAGTGCTGCCCTGAAAAGAGAACAAGTTTTCAGTGTATTGGGGCAGAGGAAGATAAAGCAGGGCTGAGATGAAAGACTTATCTGGCAGGCACATATCCCATGCAGTTTCCACAAGAAAGATTGGAGAAACTGAGGAATTGCTAAAATCAAGCTAGAATAAGAAAGCTTTGGGGTAGTGCAGGCAGGGCTTTTGTCAGGCAGCCTCACAGATGCACCCACAGGCTGAAGGAAGAATGTAACATTTGGGCAGCTGTGTCTCCAACAGTCAGTGATCTCTAGAAGCACAGGGTTGTCACACCAGAGCCTGCAGCAGAGGCTGAGGATTGGGGTGCTGGAGCTGGCCTTGCTGCACAGGCCCATCCCCAAGCCCCAGCTCTGCCCTGCTGGCTTGATGCCTTAGCCTGATGTGACCAAACTGGTTTTTTCTCCACCATCAAGAGAAATCTTACCTGGAGCCCCACTTTGTGGCATGGGGCATCCCCAAGCACCCCCTCAGCACCCCACAGTTATAAGCAGAAATCTCCACCAGCTCATGTTGAAACTACTGGACCTTTGTGCACCAGCAAGACGTGATGGCAGCTGGACAGACTCCTCATCAGCTGCCCACACAGTTGCTTCTCTTTGCAGCCACGGCCCCAGAGATGCAAATTCAGCCTGGAAATCTGCATGTGCTTTGTTGCTCGCTCCTGTAGGCTTTCAGTCTCTGAAGTCTAGACCGGGATTTTTAATTAACCCTGGAGAGGTGGAGACCAGCACCTTGAGCTTTTATCCCACAAACAATCTACTTAGCCCAAATAAGTACTCTCATGCAGGGAAGGAGACTTGCTCCACTCTGAAGTGCTGGGAGAGATAAGAACTGAGACGCTCTAGGTGGTTTCTGAGCAGTGGGAGCTGATGCCAGAAGCGGCTGTGACTCACAAAACTTCACTCAGGTTAAGCAGCACCCACCCAAGAGGACGCAGGCAACTGGTCCCACCAGTCCCCGGGAGACTCGGGGCAGCGTGGGCCTGCCCCTCACCTTCCCCACCCTCCCATCCAAGCGGTGTTTCACAATTTCCCCCGTCCCAGGGTTACCAGGATGAACAAAACACCTCCAAGTTGAACGTGACAGGACGACCAGGCACCTCCACTCCCTCGCCGCCCAGGCGAAATGCCAAGGTGTTGGCATCCCCAGAGCCGCAGGCTGCTTGGACTTCTCCCAGGGGATATTTGGAGAATGTCAGAATAGAAACTTGTTGACAAAAACTTGCGATGTTTCCATACAGGCACAGCCTCGTGACCAGGTTCAAACACCCTTATTTCAGCAGTTCTGGGTAGCACCGATGGGTTTTCAGGTCAAAATGTGTGGTCATTCAGAAATGTATAAAAAGGCAATTTAAAAGAGCATATTTAAAAGTCATCAAAATCAAAACATTTGGAAGAACCTGCCTTTCCTCACATTATTCTTTTAGATGGGTCACTTCCAAATTCCCTGTGTTTCCCTACGTGTTCAGGACCCCTTCCCAAAGTGGCGGATTTCCTCCTGGAAAAGGCCAGCCTGGCTCCAAGCCCAGCATTTGGGGTGTTTTGGATGCTCAAGAGAAGGGTTGCCAGGGTGCAGTCCCTGAGGCAATATGGATCACACCAAAAGCCCTCTCCAGCCAGCACAATGACCACCAGAGCAGAGCTCCTGCCAGGGAAAACACCCCAAACCCACAAGTTTTCCATAAGTACCCCTACACAGCCTGAAACTTGGTGAGGTGATGGCAAAAGTCAGATAGATTCTGCTTTCTCACTCTCATCCCTACTCTTAAGAGGGCTGGGGTGGGCTCAGCAGTGGAAGTCCCATGAGCAGCTGGTCCTGCTCCCACCCTAGCTCTATTCCCCCTTCTCCTCGCCCAGGAGAGGACACCTTCAATGCAGGAGTCTTGCTCTCCTTACCCCACACCCACAACGGAGCATCCTCAGTGCAGAGGAGCCGTGGGACAGAGCATTCCGAAGCACCCTGGCCCAGGGCGGGGACACCCCGGGGTGGAGGGGGCCCAGGGCCAGCCCCGGGGGCGGGCAGGCTGCTGCCGGGGGCCCTGCCCGCGGCTCGGGGGTGCAGAGCACCCTCTCCCGGCGCTGCCTGTCAGCAGCTGCCGGACTTTTTATTACTTTTCTTTTTTTTTAAATTTTTTTTTTCTGCCTACCAGCTGGGGCGGCTCATCCCGTCCCGTCCCTGCCCGGTGCCGCTCGCCGGGGGATGCCGCGCCCCGCGCCCCGAGGCTGAGCGGGTCCCGCCGGGGCTCCATGGGCTGCGCCGGCAGCGCCCTGCGCTGCTGCCCCGTCGGTGCCGAGGTAGCGGCTGCGGGGCTTTTGGGCTGGGCTTCGTTCAGGGTCGGGGTTCGCATGGGGTCGGGGCTTCGTGGGGTCGGGCTCTCGTGGGACAGAGTGTACACGTCGGGGTTTGATGGACTTGGGGTTCGCGTGGGGCTGATGTTTGCGAGGCGTCCTGCTTGCACTGCTGGGGACGAGGTGTGTTGGGGGCAGCCGGCGTGGGTTCCTCCCTGCCCCGGGGAGCTGTGGGGACGGGCGCTGTGGCTGTCCCCGGCTGCGTGGGACCCCACCGGCATTGTGGCGGGGGAGGTGGCAGCGGGGACAATGAAAGCTGGCAGCCACCCGCCCTCCTGCATCCTCCTGCACTCTGCTGCACTCCTCCAGGCTCACCCCGGCATCACGGGAATTCTATAACAGAGGGGGTGCTGCGTCTGGATAACAATGCCTGTTGGAAATGCTGGTCCCATAGAAAACAGGGATGGGTTCCCCCAGCTAGACCTCTGCCAGCTTTCCACAGCATCCTCCCTAGTCCCTTGTCCCCTTGTGCTGAAGGCATCATGCCTGTAGGGGAACACTCCTCTAGGGGAACGCTCCGAGTCCCCTCGGATCTCAGCACGTTGCTCTGTACTGAAGAGCTCTTTGGCAAGGTCTGAAATTATCTGCTGATGGTTACTATCACTGTTGTTGTTATTATTTGATGTGCTCGTGCCGCCCCAGTGCCGCCCCATGACCTCGGGGGATGTTTTCGCTGTCGGATGCGCTGTGCTACTGGTGTTGGGTGTTGTGATCACTGGAGGGTGGCAGGGGAAGGCAGAAAGGCCCTGTGGTGCTGCCATGCCCCCAGCACAGGTGACTCTTTGCAGATCCAGCTGTGAGTCCAGCCACCTGGGACCACAGAACCCACTGCTGGATGTGCAGGAGGTGCAGGCACGGAGCCCTGCAGCCAACAAGCGCCTTTATTTACAGCACTTGCAGGCTTGGTTGCTTCTCCACATCATGGAAAAAATCCCACTTTTTGCTATGACATAAGATCAGATCTTTCTGGGCTGGTTTGTGACTCTGAGAGCTCTCAAGAACAGGCATAGGATAGGGAGAAGCAACAGCCCTGAGGCGCCAGGTGTTCAGAGCCTCACATTTACTGAAACACGGAAATTTGTCACTCGCCTGCAGATGCCTCTCTTCCTGCACTTGCTTGCTCTCGAGCTCCTCTGCTCAGCCCCGTGTCACTGCTCACCCACAGTCATTACCCACGGAACAGCCCTGCTGCTGTGACTGAAAGTCATTCTGAAAGTAGCACCTAAAATCCCCATTTTGGCTGAAAGGCGTAAGGGCAGGCATGGGGTCACTTGTGCCCATGTTCTCATGTCCAGAGTGCCAAAAGGCAGGATGGGAGACATTCACCTCCCACTGCTGATGGGTGGTCTTGCAGAGTTAGTCCCTTGAGGTTGCTTGGGGTTAGGGGAGACTTCAAACCCCAGGCACAGCCCAGCCAGAAGCCATGTGCAGGTCATGGGGTTGGCGACTCCAATGGGGCTGGGGGCTGCAGATGGTTTTGAGGCCAGTCCCAGGTTTGAGATGACCTTGAGGAGCTGGTTCTGGGCTGGGTCTGGTGGATGGGTGACATACCAGGAGCCACTGTGTGCACTGGGGGAGGTGCCTTGGCAGCCTCATCCTTCCCTGGCACCAGTCTGTGGGCAGCAGGGCGATAAGGGAGGCACAGAGAGAACCCAGCCCTGAGCTGTGGGGGCTGTCCCTGGGGTTTCCTTCCCCTTTAGCTCCATCCACCCGTGCATGGCCACTCACGGTCACCGCTCGTGCTTTGGTCACGCTCCTGGCGTGAGAGAGGCCAAGTTGCTTTCCCAAAAGGTCAGAGCTGAGGTTTGGCCGTCTTCCAGGGCTGGGGTGAATTCATTTTGAAGTGCTAGGAACTGTACTGTAGAACCAGGAGTCAGGGAAGGGTCAGAATGCAAAACTCGGGGCTGTCAACGGTGTGAAGTGTTTGCCTACGGTCTTCGGCACAGATGTGACTGTAGGAGAGGTGATAATCACCTCCTAACACAACCATCACCGTCACTGGAGGAAAGACAGCGGCAGGGTTAAAGACAGGTCCCAAGGACCTGTGCCAGCATTGCTCTGGCAGCACTGAGCATCTGCTGCAGGTCCTGGGAGGTGTTACAGTCATGGACCAAATCCTGGCCCCCTTCTCCACAGTCACAAAGCAAAAGTTCCTCCCCAGGAGCAGAGTCAGGATTTAAATACTCATTTCCTGACTCTTTGTGATTTCCTTTGCTAGGTTGTATGGTTGAATTGCTTAACGTACTTGTAAAACAGGAAAAGAGGAAGAAAAATACCGTTCAAAACCGCACCTCACGCTAAGAGCTGAAGCAGAGGCTGCAGCCACCTCGACTGCCCACACTGTGCCAGCTGCTCTGCACTGGTGCTCCCCGCCCAAGCACCCTTGGAGATGACTCAGGTCCTGCTGGAAATCCCTATTAATCTATCCATAAACAGTTCTTCTCCAGACCATTAGAAATATTTAGTTCTAAGAATGTAGATACTTCTGTTTTTTTCATAGCTGGGAGGTATTTTTGGCAGAGGTTTCCAAGACCTTACAGTATAAGCTACGCTGCGGATGGCCCCCACCTGCAGGATGTATCAGGCTGCTTCTTCCCCTGGCCAGAGCTGTTCCTGCTGGAGCAATTCCCAACCTGCTCCTTCCACACACAGTGGATTCCAGGATGATTTTCCAGCTCTCCAAAATACGCCAGGCGATACCAGAGGTCTGGGTGCCACAAAGCTTCTCTGGAAGTGACAGTGGAAAGTCCCTCCATATTTCAGAGCTTCAGCCAAATTTTGCAGTTCATCCCAGAGGTGGAGGTTTTATCCCAAAGGACAATTGAGTGCTTATGACTAAAATTAGCTCTAGATGCTGTTTTAATTGCTCCTAGAGGTGGGAAGATGCCTCACTCATAGCCTCAGGGCAAGTATTTAGATTTGTCTGTTAATGCTGGTGAGCCTGTTGCTTGCTTCATCCATTTCTGAGTTCAGTGCAGGTGTCTCAAATAATCTTCCTTTAGAGGCCGAGGGGCTATGAGGTCCCATCCCGCTGGATTTGGGGAGAGGTGAAGATTCCCTGGGTCTGTGCTGGGGACATTGCCTGTGCTATGGAGGTGACCAGCCCAGGGCTCTCTGTCCTTAGGCAGCACTTTTGTCAGTGAGCAGGACAAATACAGCAGAGGTGGTTTGGAGGTTTGGGGTCCGTCCTGGAGGTGGTAACAGCATCCTGCTCTCAGCTCTGCTGAGATCACCCAAAACCCTTGAAGTCCATGTCACCTCCCTGCGTCAGGACAGTCCTACACAGCCTTTCCTTTGTTGCAGTGAAAGAAAAAAGGGAGGATATGGAGTGTGTGGCTAGGGAAGGGGACCTTTTGGGACTCCTATGATGGACTGCAGAGCCTCGACTGTCTCATTCATCTTTCCCCTTGCCCCCTATCCCCCGACTTCAAAACCCATCACAGGACATGGGTACATTAAATACCAGGGAGATGCACACTGGCATGAGGTGTGTCAGGGGACGGGCAGGGATTCCCAGGGAGCCTTTGCAGACAGGTGTGCCAGGATTCGGCAGCATCCCAGGGCACCCCACGCTTTTAGGGTGAGCTGTATGGACAAGGAGAACAAGCCCTGTGAACTCTGACTGCCGGGTGCCCCCTCGCCTGGGCCATGTTCAACGCCGCGGCTGCTCATGCCATAGAAGGGAAGATAAAGCCGTGGCTTCCCAGAGGCTTGGAGTTCTTCTGCTCTCTGGAACTGCGCCTCCCTCCAGCTCCAGAAGGGGGGCTGCAGGGGAGGTGGAGACAGGGGCGTCTGTTTGCTTTCCCTTGCTTTTTTCCCAAGCCAGGCTCCCTAATCCGGGCTGTGTTTGGCCGCGCCACAGAGCCGGGGAGCGGCCGGCGCAGCGGGTCTCCGGCTCCCGCAGGCAGCAGGGCTGCTTCCCGCGCCGATCGGCAATTTTAGGGGCAGCTCTGCCGGGGGCTGGAGAGCAGCAACGTGTCTTCAGGTGAATTTCCTCACCCCTCGTGCATCTGTGCCCTACCCAGAAGCACAGCTCAGTGCTGGGCATCAGGGACCAGATTTGCCCTGCACCAGCGAGGCCGAGCTGCGAGAGCCTGCAAGCTTTGCTTCTATCTTTCAGCAACTGATAAAAATATATCCACTCTTTTTTTTTTTTCCCCATCCAAGTGACTAAATTAAACCCATGCAGGGCTGGAAGGCATCCCACGGAGCTGTGTTGCTGGAGGCAGCTCCCGGCTCTGTGTTCTCTCAGCCCCGTGGCGGCAGTGGGAGCGTGCGGGAGTGTGGGGCTGTGCAGCACATTCCTGTGCTCCTGAGGTCATTGTTTGGCCGCCTGCTCTTGGCTGCTGCCAGCCCTGCGCAGGGGCTGTATCGCCTCTGATTTATGGTTATTTTTCAGTTCTCACTCCTGCTCCAGCTGTGTCAAAGCTCATCTGTGTAAGGCCCTGGCAGAGGCATGTGTTTGGGGGGCTGCAAGATGCCAGGGACCAGACTGACCTGAGCATCCCAGGAGGAGGGTGGCAAGGGAGTGCTGAAGCTGGAGCCCTGCCAAGTGCTGCCTGCTCTCCCCCACTGAATGTTTTGCTGCTGGAGCTCATTTTGCAGGAGCACCATGTCAGTGTGATGTTGTAAGCATCCTCCAGGTTTCCCAGCTGAATGATACATGGTGAATTGTCTGGGATGCAGGGAGTTGGCATGAGCTTGAGGCTGCCTGATGGGCAGTACACGCACACCCATGGGTGCTCATGGCTGGGAGAGGGCAGAGGACTGGGGAGGGACTGCTGCTTCCCAGAGGACCTGTGTTTTAACAGAGCTGATGAAGGCTCAGTGCAGTGTGTCCTCTGCCTGCAGCCACCTGCCCCTCTCTGTTCCCCCCCGCTCCAGCCCCCTCTCTCTCTCCCAGAGACAGCTAAAAGCCCAGAAGCAGAGGGGACCAGCTTCCCAGGAGCTCTCAGCCTTGAAGACAGAGCATGGTGAGAAAAAAATGTGGTTTCCCCCTTCTTTGTTTTCTCAGCATGATACTAAGGAAGCAGCGGACAGGCCCCAGCATGGCACCAGGGAGGATGGGGATGATGTAGCTGCATGCTCTTGCAGCAGGGCAAACAGGGCATCCCCACAACAGGAGACCTGACACACTCTGTGTCCTCTCTGGGCCTGCCAGCACCATCCCAAGTAGTGCTAGTTTGGATGAGTAAGACAGAGGGAGGTATTTCTTCAGTGGGAAGAGAGCAGTGCTGAACCCATGGCACTGGCAGGTTCAGCTGCCCAGGATGTGCAGGCAGCCCAGACAGCAAGAGGCAGCCAGTGTTTGTTTTGCAGCCAATACCTCCCTGCTTCCTGAGGATGGGGAGAAGACAGTGCAGCCAGAGGAGTGGACGGACAGTGCAAGATTCCTCCAAGGCCAGGAGGAGGAGGAGAAGGAGAGGCTGCGGGATGCTGGCCAGGCAGGCACTGGGCACTTCCAGGACTTTGAGATCCAGGTCAGCTGGAAGGGCTGGTGCTGCTGGAGGCAGCAGCTGGGCATGGAGCGTGTCACCAGCCAGGTCTTCCCTGGCAGGTGCTGGGCTGGGCTCTCCCATTCTTGGGAAAAGGACGGGTCTAAGAAAGGGTGAGGAAGTCCGAAGCAGTGAAGCTCTGCATCCATTACACTGGGATTTCTCATCCGACTGCTTCCCAGGTGGAAAAGGGAAAAGAGCTGGAGCTGAAGGAACAGCTTGATGCCCTGAGGAGAGAGCACACAGAAACCCTGCAAGGTGCGTGCCAGGGCAGTAGGGCTCCCTGCAGCTCTCCTCCCCTCTCCCCACTACTGCCAGTGTCCCTTTGGCTGCCTGTGGGGTCATGGGGGTGCTGTACCCAGCTCTCCAGCACTGTGGGGCCTGCTGCCCCAATGTCCCCATGCTGGTGGCACTCAGCTCGTGTTCCCCCGCAGAGCTCCAGGGAGCACATGAACAGGAGAAGCTGCTGCTGACAGAGTCCCACCACAGGTCTGAGGCAGCCTTACAGGTATCAGCAGAAAAATCCCTGGGGAATGGGGGGATTGTGGAGGGCTTGAGGACCCTCTGCTGGTTCTGCCATAGTGCCCCATGTTCTTCAGTGTTCACCTCAGTCCCTGGTATATTTGGGGACCACACCAGCTCCTCCAGTTCTGATGTTATTTGAGTACCACAGCCTAGCAGTCCCCAGGCTCAGAAAGAAATCCCAGATACCTTTCATTCTGCTTTTTTCCTGGTTCTCCTAGGAGAAAATTCAGGCATTGAATTCCCAGCTGAAATCTTTCCAAGAGAGGATGAAGAGGGTGGAGGAGTCACTCTTGAGAACAGACTACAAGAAGCACATCCAGGTGCAGGGAGGGGACCTGCTCTGGGGTGCTGACCCAAGCCAAGGGGACTCTCTGATGGACCCTGGCAGGGTGGGCTGGAAGCAGGGGGAGCACAGGACAAGGGGGGAGCAAAGCCTGTCCCAGGGAGGTGTTGAGGTCCCTTGGACACAAGTGATGGTCCTGCAGGAGCACGGGAGCCCCAGCCCCTTCTGGGAGCAGGAGCTGGAGAGTCTGCACTTTGTCATAGAGATGAAGAACGAGCACATCCACGGCCTGGACAAGAAGCTGCTGCACCTAGAGAATGTGGTAGGTTGAAAGAGGGGGTCACAGGTGGGCTTTCCCCTTCTCAGCTCCTCTACCCACCTAAACTGCCCAGAAACCGCAGCTGGAGCAAAGGTGGAAGGAGCCCTTTTCCTCTCTTGGCATGGGGAGGGATTGGGGAAGCAATGCCACCAGGCCAGCATCTCGCCCAAAATGGGGAGGCAGTGGGCTCAGAAGTGCTTCCCAGCTCTCTCCTCACCCTCATGCCCCCTTCCAGGAGGAGAGGAACCTTATGCTGGAAGAGAAGGTGAAAACTCTCCAGCAGGAGAACGAGGACCTGCAAGTTCGCACCCAGAACCACTTGGTCATGGCGAGGTAAGTGCTGGTCCCACCCACACGGTGCTCATCTCCGATGGGGGGCACAGGTGGCAGTGCAGGAACACATCGCAGCCTGCGGTGCCGCCGGGTGCTCTGTGGGGAGCAGAGGGGCTGGCAGGCGCTGTGCCCGGCGGCTCCGGCAGCCCGTGCCCTCTGCCCGCAGGCAGCTGTCCGAGGAGCTCCAGGCCACCCGCGGGGCGCTGGAGAAGGAGGCGCAGCTGCTGGATCAGGTTCGCCGGGAGAAGGAGGAGCTGCTGTACCGAGTGCTCAACGCCGGGGACAGCACCCCCTTCCCCATGGCTACCGGCGAGGTGCCCCTGATCGCCACGTAGCACCGACAGCACCGCGCTCTGCCGGGGGACTGCCGGGGCTTCCTGCAGCCTGGGAGCCCAGGGCTGCTCTCACAAGTGCCCCCCAGTCGGGGCAGGGCTCCGGGCTGGCCGAGCCCTCGGGGCGTCTCTTGGACCGGAGTAATGGAGCATTTCACGGGACACTTACGCCTGCATTTGCCCAGCCCGTGTGGGATTGCGGAGAGACTCTGACCTCCCTCCCATGCAGTCCCTGCAGCCCTTCCTCTGCTGAGGGGCTGCCTGGGAGTGAAAGGGGTCAGCCAGGACACGCAGATTTGCATTGGGCCAGACCTGACCCAGCGCTTGGCTCTGAGTATAAACAGCACCAGGGCTGCCCCAGGGCATGAGGACGATGCGGAGGCCACTAGGACAGGACGAGGAGGGCACTGGGGACGTGGTGTTAACCTCAGCAGGCAAGGCTCCCACCCTTGCCCTCCCATTCCCATCACCTCCTCCACCTTCAGCAGATGTTTCCCAGGTACTGCTCCTGCAGCTCAGGCATGTCCCACCTCACTGCCACAAAGACCCCAAGCCCTCCTTGTCCCTGCTGACCATCAGCAGCACCACCAGTCCCATCTTCTCCCTCATAAGCTGGACAGAGGCTGGAGCTGCACATTCAGGGAGCAGAGCATCCTCCAAGGGAGTATCAGGCTTTGGGGAGGAGTCACACCCCTCTGCTCGAGCCAATGCATCCCCAGCAGGGAAGATGCTGCCAGCATAACTGCGGATCAGGGCTGGATGCACACAAGCACTTTCCCCTGGGTGCATGAGTGTGGTGGGAGTCACTGCCCTGGGGCTGTCACCCGCCTGTCCCCTTGCCAGGGCTGTTTAGCCAGGGCTGTGTGTGTGTGCTGTGTGTGTGAGTGTGTGTGTGTGTGTGTGCTGGCTGTAATGATTACAAATCTGTACAAAGCTGCAGCCTCAGGAATCCCATGACAGTGGTTTGGGGGACTGCTGCAGGAGCGTCCCCAAGTGGGGTTGTGTGCTCCACACCCCATAGAGCGGGAAGAAGGGGAAGGGTGGCATCTGACACCACAAAGACTCAACAAGGAAGCTTGAGGCCTCTAAGGGCAATCCCCATTTTTCTGCTCCTTCCCTCTTTTCATTCATTTCAATGGGCTCCCAGCTCAGGGCAGACCTGGACCAGCATCAGGGCCACTGCAACAGCCACTTCCGTCCTTTGTGCTGACCCTTATCAGGAGTAGAGCAGCTGAACAGGCAGCCAGGAAAGCCATGTGGATGTGGGGCCCAGCTCTTGCCCACATACTTCCATGGAGTGGCCAGACCCCTCTGGGATGGGGGAATGGGAGAGTCTGTTGTGTCAGAACCATGTCCTGCCAGGGCACCCTCTGCTCCACACATCATCTGTGCCTCCCCCAGGTGCTGTAGCCGCAAAGCAGGGGATGCCCCAGCAAATCCTGCCTGGTTATGGCTCAAGGGATCAGGATTTCTGGACAAAGGGATATGAGGCTGGTGGGGTCTGGGATCATGCTCTGGACACCTGGTACCACGTCCCAGTGCCCCAAAGGCGGGTCCTGCGTGGGACTTGGAAGAATGTGCCCGACTCTGGGAAAGGGGACACTGGGAACTGAGGAGGAGGAATAAATGAGTGTAGAAAAGAACTTGCACACTATGAAGAGGGAAAAGCCTGGACCAGGCAGTACCTTGGCTGTCATGGGGGGGAAGACAGGTCAGTTCAGGCTGGGTGCCCAAGCACAGAGGGTCAGGGCAGCATGAGAAGCCTCCACCCCATTGTGAGCAGCTGAAGGAGCAGGGTACCCAAAGGCAAGGGGGCCTGTGGGGGGCTGCAAGGAGAGGTTTCAAATGAAAAAAAAACCAAAAACCACAGCCCAGTAACAGCAGCAAAAACGTTTGTGTGCTTTATCCTCTCCAAACAGAACTCCTTCTGCAGGGGGTCACTGTGAGGATTTGGGTTGCTCACGGTGGTTCACCAGACATGGGGAAGCAGTTCCTGCAATTCTGGCAGGGCTGGCCTCCCCTGTGGGACAGGACCCACAGCCCTAGGGGCTTCCTTGCCCCCTGGGCACAGGATGAGAGAGCCAGGCCCTCAGGAAGTAGCCATCCCCTTTTATTGCCCTGGAGCAGATGGGCACGGGGCAGTCCCTGGGGGATCCAGGGCCATTTCCCTGGCTCTGTTTCCCGGCAGCTCATGGGGACCTGTCCCTTCAGGCCAGTGGCTCTCAATGCTGTGCCAGATCCCATAGCCAAAGTAAATGAGGAAACCTAGGAAAAGGCAGAATAAGGTGTGTATGGACTGTTTCTCTTCCTTCCCCTCCCAGCCACCACGTGCTCTCCCCTTCCTTTCAGCCACAAATCATAGCGGTGTCCCCTCCACAGCTGGACATCAAAGGCCAGCATCTCCTCCCTCCCCACCCCCATTCAGAGCAGCATTAGGGCCACGGGCTCTCAAACCACCAGAGCCCACCCAGAGGGTCTGGTGGCAGCTCTGGGACCTGGTGAGTGGCTGTGCTTACCCACAGCCATCCAGAGCAGGTACCGCAGCCAGGCAGCTGCGCTGAGCCGGGCCATCAGCACAGCGTTGGTGGAGATGCTGAGGACAGGCAGGAAGGGCAGGCAGGGAACCTGCAGGGAGCAGTAAATTCCACAGCTAAATTCAGCTCTTTGCTGCTTTGGCTAGTTGTCAAAAAGGCAAGGGGAAGCCCAGCTTGGCTGTGAGGCTCAGAGATCCAAGCTGGGACTGCAGCCTGTGCTAGAGAGGGATGCCTGTGGAGGGTGTTTTGGTGGATAGGTCCTGCATCAGGGCAGGAGGTACTGCAGGATTTGAGGTGAGAGGCAGCAAAGCACTAATAAAATGAAGCCAAGATGTTAAGGCCAGGTATCCTTTTACTGAAGAGCACCTCTGATTGCCCAGCAGGCACAGGGCTCAGCTGGGAGATGCCCCGGCAGCCCTCAGGTCATGCAAGGGAGAACCCTCATGGTCCCTATGGAAAACCCCACAAGCTACATGCTGCCTCCAGCAGTACCTTATGAATATGGATGCAGCAAAGATGTGCCTGACCTAAAGCTGAGGGAACACCTCCCAGTGGCACCCTTACCCCACAGGGAAGGCCTGCTCTCTGTTCCCCAGATCATTTTTCCTGGGTACATCCCAAGGACTGGGCTGGGTGCTCACCATGAAGGGTGCCTTGTCCTGGCTCTGAGGCTGCCTCCAGATGAGAAGAGCTGCTGTCAGGATCCCCAGGAGAGGCAGGGCCAGAGCTGTGATGCACCAGGCACCTCCAGCCCACAGGCAGGACAGCCCAGCAGTGCTCACCCCGCTCAGGGCACAGGCCAGGGCAGCTGCAGAGGGACCACAGTATCAGGGCAGCTTCCCTGGGCTGGGGCCATCCCTCTCCCAGGCTGCCATAGTGGGACAAATGACAACCAGGGGACATGGCTGGGTGGCTTCTCATGGTGGGATTTTTCTCTCCAGTCTGGGTAGCAGAGGGAGTGGGAAGTTTCCTGAGGTCCCATTGGGGCAGCCAGCTGTTTGGCAGTGAGGTCAAGGCAGGAAGGAGCCAGGCAGCCCCTGCATCTGCTGCTGGGTGGTTTTCAGTGGGCAAGGATGTCTCCCGTGGGTCCTCCAACACCAGCTCCCCATAGAGCCCATGCACCATTCCCAGACATACCTGCAGCTGTCAGAGCCCAGACCACCACGGCAGAGGAGCGAGGGGTGGGATGGGGGGGTGGCTGGACCAGGTGGTCCCACCAGGGCTGCACAGCTGGGACCTTCCCTGCAGGAGTGTCCCAAGGGCTGGGCTCAGGCCGATACCTGAGGAGCAGACATTGGAGATCAATGCACAATGGTAAACCTGCACCTGCAGTGTCCCAGGCATGGCCTGTCCCCCACAGTGTCACCTGAGCAGCAGCACACAGCCAGCCACCATCGAGTAGGCCAGCAGTGTGCCAATGGACACGGTGTCTACCAGGGCTTTCAGGTCGAAGAGAAGGGCCAGGAGAGCTGTGGGGAACAGAAGCTCTTTCAGCAGACTTGGCAGTGCTGCTGTGCCCACCTCAGTTATACTCTCCTGACCTTCCCATGTTCCCCTGACACCCACTGCAGCAGACCCTCGATGAACTAGTGATGCTTCGGTCACCAGTACAAAGCATCCTGTCACCTCCTGCCCGGCAGAGCTGAACCAATGCGTGGGACACCATCAAGGTGTCCTCCCCCACTGTGAGGAAATCGGTCTCTGGGTGAAGAGACATTGCCCAAACAGCTGCAGTCCAGCTAGAGGGAAAGAGGACACCCACCAAGCCCTGCTCACAGTTAAGGGTAACCCAAGCACTCACTCACCTGCCACTCCCCCAGACACCAGAGTTGCCACCACTGGGCACTGACGGCGACTAACTTTGGCCAAAGGTTTGAAGAGGAGCCCATCTCGAGCCATTGCATACAGGATCCGTGGCATGGGGAACATGGAGCCCAGGAGGCTGAATGAGAGAGGGGACAGTGTCAGGGAACAGATGTCTGCAGTCACCTGTGCATGCCAGAACACCTCAGCCCACTCTTGTGGACATGGGGCCACCTGACCACTTCCTCCAGTGCCATGCCAACAGGTTTGGCTGCTCTCCTTGATCAGGAAGGGCCAGGGTGGGACCACCAGGATTTGTGTGGAAGAGGTTTTGGCCAAGCAGGAAAGGCAAGGAGGAATTCAGGAGGAAGGGCTTGGGGATATCTCCTGGATGTTTTAGAGCTCCAGTACCACAGAACCACCATCAGAGGACACCCCTCACCTGGTGGTCAGGGCACACAGCGACCCCGCAGCCACAGCGTACTTTGCAGAGCTCCAGACAATGTACTCAAAAGCCACTGGCAGTGGGCTCATGGTGTCCAGGAGGTAGTAGGGCATCATTAGGGTGAGGGCAGCAGACACCCCAAAGTAGGCCAGGAAACAGATGAGGAGGGAGAGAATGATGCCCATGGGGATGGATCTCTGTGGGTCCCTCACTTCTTCTCCTGGGGAGGACAAGCTCAGCTGTAGGAACAGATGTTCTTTCCATGTGCATGGCATGCTAAGAGCCCAGCTCAGGCTGGAGAGCAGATCCTATATCCCCCCAAGGGAGGACACAGAGACCTTCTAGTAATGACCACTAGACATTCTAGGCCCCAGGGATATTGGGGCAGAGAATGTCTCGCTCTAGGATTAGCCCAGACATTCCCTGTGGACACTTAGAAAGGTCAGGAGAAGGTGGTTGCAGCACAGAGCTGGGAATGTGCCCATTTCCAGCAGCACTCCCAGCTCACTGACCTGTGGTAGCAATGCAGTCAAATCCAACAAAGGCATAGAAACAGGTAGAGGCTCCAGCCACAGTCCCAGTGAAACCATAGGGCATGAAGCCTCCCACCCCAAAGGCACTGGTCATGTTGTTGGCCATGGACTGGTTCCTGGGAGGAGGAAGAAGAGCCAGGCAGTGCAGGGGGGTCAGTGCAATGGGATCCCAGGACAGGGTCAAGCTGAACAGTCCATCCAACCCACTCGACCCACAGCATCAACCCAGCAGGGCTTAGGACTTTGTCTCTTTGACACATTGCCAACAGGGAGGAATGGAGAAAGTGGGATCATCTCCTGGGAGAAAGCACTGGGGGATTGACTCCCCACCCCACACTGAAGGCAGCATGGGGAGAATGAAGCCCCTCATACCCAGCCTCATGGGCAGCTGCCTGTGGCAGGTCGTCCTCCCTGAGCTTCCAATTGTTCGTGTCACCTTTGATGAAGCCACTCACTGTGACAAAGAGCAGGACAAGCACATTGAGAGCCGTGAAGGCTTTGTTGACCATGGTGGACTCCTTCACTCCCAAGGAAAGAAGCCCTGGAGAATAAAAAATCAAAACTGGATGAGCCCTCTGGATGACACCAGGGTAGACATTACTGGGGAGAGTAGAAAAGCGGGGCAGTGGTAAATTCAGGACAACTTGCAGATTTCCCCAGATTCCCTTTCTATTCCCCATTCTTTGTTCAGGGAAATGACAAAGCCGCAGATGTGTCAGCCCCATCCTGAAATGCCTACGGTAGGGTGAGGAGATCATCATCACCCTGTTGGAGGGTGGCACAGGGGGAGGCATCCTACCTGCCAGCAAGACCACCAGGCCAGCAGCAAAGGCATCTGGCTGCTCTGCCAGCCCCACAGAACTCATGGCTGCGTGAGCACCCAAAAACCTCCCCATCTTCTTGCCGAGGAGCTGGTCAAAGGTAGCACTCCAGGCTCGGGCAACGCTGGCTGTACCTGGGGAGAGGCGATGGCTGTGTTCTGGTGGTCCTGGCAGGTCTCAAAGGACACCCAGCAAAGCCACCAACAGGGTGGTGGGAGGGATCAAGAGGGCATTATACCAATGATGTAGGACAGCAGCAGGTTCCAGCCAGCGAGGACGGCCCAGAGCTCGCCCACTGTCACATAGCTGTAAAGATAGGCAGAGCCAGCCAGGGGCACACGGGCCCCCAGCTCAGCGTAGCACAGCCCTGCCAGGGCAGACACCACAGCTGCAATCAGGAACGAAAGGACAATGCTGGGGCCAGAGCTGGTCTTGGCCACCTCCCCTGCCAGCACATAGACACCAGCCCCCAGCGTGCTGCCCACTCCCAAGGACACCAGATCCATGGTGGAGAGGCAGCGGCGGAGGCTGGAGCCCTCTGAGCTGGCTGGGACTCGTTTTCTGCGGGAAAGCAGCTTCAGAACAGAGCGTAGGCGGCCCCAGCACAGCATCTGTGGGAGAGGAAAGCAGCAGGCGTGAGGACACTGCTGCCCCATGGGCACTGACCACCCTGGGGATGTGACACAAACCCAGCCTCAATGGTTTGCTTGCAGCTTCTACCATCCACACAGTGCTCCTGGACTTGCTGGGTGCTGCCTGTTTTCTGTCTCTGCCACAAAACCAGCCCATTTTGGAGCAAGATGGGGGTCAAGCAGCTGTGCTACTCTCTCATCCCCAGTAACAAGTGGAGCTATGCATGACTGGGGTGTGTTTGGCTCTGTCCAATTTGAGAGAGGGGACAAGGACATGTGTTAGTCCTCCTGCAAGCTCAGAAAGTCCTGTTGCTCCAGCAGCCTCCCAAGCAGAGACACACAGCCAGGATTATCCCATCTTTGACACTGAAATGATTTGAAATGCAGAACCCATGCCAGAGAAGGAAGGATGGGGGACGCTCTGCTTCTGGAAATTGCCTTGAAGAGCATCAGGAAGGACCCACCTGCTCTGCTGGAGATGGTCCCACAGCACCTGTAACTGTGGGTCAATGGCACAGCTCAGGTGGCTACTGGATCCCCTGGACATCAGCCTGTGTAATGCTTTGGCATGCTGAGCGCAGGGGATGTCAGCCTGGCAGAAACCCCAAATTGTGTGACATCTGTGCTTGGGGGAAGGTATGCTTGGTATGGCATGCCTGGGATTTGTGTGTTTTCACCCATCCTGCACATCCTTTCCCAGAAGCTCCAGGACTGCAGAACCTGCCTTCATATCCCATGGTGCTGCCAGGACCTCCAGGTTACCCCACAGCAAAGCAAAAGCTGTGCCACACACTGCAAATGCCATAATCTGCTACTTACATGTACAGGAGCTGGCTGGGAACCCTGTCCAGAACCCTGTGGCACAGGGGACATGTGATCCCTGCTGTGGCAGAGGCAGCTGGAGGGGACAGGGACAACCCTGCCCGGCACCCAGACTCCCAGGATGAGGTGTTCCTGGTGGAACAGAGAGCTCCAATCTCCAGGACAAATGCTGTGCCCTGGAGGCGAGGAGCCGCTGGCCTCCCGCGCCCAGCAGCACCCACCCAGCCCCGCCCAGGGCACCTCGCCCCGGTGATTTTCCCTTCTCCTGCAAAGAAATCACTCACCCCAGCCATCCTTTGCTCTAGCGGCGAGCTGGAGAGGACAACGAGCACCAGGCATGCCCCCCTTACGCTCTCCCCTTAAATCCCTTGTGGGAGCACCCTGTCCCTCCTCCCGCTGACCAGCGCTCCGGGCTGCACAATGGGAAATCTATGCAGAAATATTTTTCCCACAACGCCTTCCAAATCATACACACAGCCTGCAATGCTAATAGGCTCAGAGGCATTACTGATGGAATTTGATTTTCCAAGCTCCCTGGGCAGGTGGAAGGGGGAATCCTTTCCCTCTGTTCCTGCTCCTCACACCAGGACCCACACCTCAGTCTGTGGAGGTGGTTTTGGAGGAAAATCAGGCAGAGAGGAGCAGTAACAAGACTGGGTTGGGGTTTAGGGTTGTGTGCACCTATAGCTATGACTGACCCCAGCTTCCTCTGGGGAACACAGAGGGAGGTGAACAGGTTCCTAAATGGACTGCAGCAGCAAGACAGAGAAGCACAGACCCAGCTCCATGGGATGTTTGCAGCAGCATGTCCAGCTGTAACTCCCTAAAGGAAAATCCTGAGGCTGCTTGCACTTCCCTGGCATCTAAGCATTCCTGGGGTGCAGCTCACAGGGGCTGAGCAGCAGAGTTCAAGTAGGGGCAGGGGTAAGTCCAGGGCTAGGCTTAAATGAGGGCACAGGGCAATGTGGATGGGGGTCCCAGGTGAGGCTCCTTGGGGCCAGTAAGGCACATGGGCATACTTGGGCACCAGCTGTTGGCTGTTCTGCATGGCAGCTCCTGGCAAGAAGAGGCCATGGAGGAATTGATGGGGTGGCCTGGTTGGTCATCGGCATCCTGGAAGAAGACCAGTCTGGGCTCTAAGGAGAGCTGTTTTGGCTTGAAGAGATAACTTTGATTTTATTGTAGACAGAGCTCAGGCTGAGTCTGCTTACAGTATTTTGCAATAAAAAACTCTCAGGCTGTGGCTCAGCCCATCCTCTGGTTTTCAGCTTGCAAGGAGCAGAGGAAGGGAGCAGGAGCCATGCAGGAGCAAAGCAAGGAAAGATGCAGAGCATCTAAAGCATAGATGTACACTAACCACAAGGCTGCCTTGTCCTGGCTCTATGGGGCAGCCCCATATCTAGAGACCCTGTGAGCTGTTGGGCACTGTGAGTACCTCTGGGGCAGGGGGGCTCAGCACACCATGGCACAGCTGGGGAGAGCAGGGCTGTTGTCCCACACTGCAGAACAGGGTGAACAAAGCCATGCTTGTCACCCACGCCATCTCACATGAGGGAGGTCTCCGGATACCAATGCCAGCCCAAGGGAACATTGCCCTGAGGGAAAAACAGGGCAGGAAGAAGCAGCCAGTGCGAGGAGGCCATGAGGGTTTCACCCTGCCAGGCTCCTCCAGGGGAGCACAGCCCTATGGCTGCAGGCCAGCCATCCAGCTTGTCACACCCAGCCTGGGGTCTGCACTGCCCAGGACAGGCAGGGCTGAGCAGCTCAGCTGCCTTGCAGCCCCAGAGAGATGCTCAAGCCAGTGGGTACCACCAGGGCTGGGATGCCTACAAGGTTACACACCAGCAGCATCTCCAGGGGTCGTGGGTTTATCTGCTCTGGCCAGTGTCAGACACCATGGCCCGTGGCTCCTGGGGAGCCCCACCAGCTCCTCCAGCCCTGCTGAGGCCTCTGTGCTGGCTGGGCAAAGGGTGGTGGCAAAGAAGGAGCCGGGTTAAACGTGGGTGAGGTGCAGAAGGAAACGGCCTCGGGGCACTGCAGGCAGCGGTACAGCCTGCCAGGAGCATCCTGGAGAGGCACAGCCTGCAACTCATCCGTGTCTGCAGCATGGGAAGAGAAGACTTGGGGAAAAACCAGGTCATCGTGCCTGCTCGGGTCCTGCCCCATGGGTGCTCATTGCAGAGCCTTGGTCAGCACCTCCCTCCTTAAGCGGGTCCTGGGGGACCAAGGTCACGCCATTCTTCCCTCTTCAGACTCTTGAAGAGAGTCAGGGATGGACATTTCGCAGCCAGGGGCAGGGAAGGAGTGATTTGGCGGAGGAGGAGGCGGCCGGCGGCAGGTCCGGGAGGCAGCGGGATGCCGCGTCCACCTGGAAACCACAGCTGTGGGGACAGAAGGGGCGACATTTCCGTAGCTGAAATGCAATCGCCAGTATTGCCTGGCAGTGTACGTGCCACGGCTGCTGGCACAGTGCCCCTGCACACACCAGCGGGGCTCCTGTGCCAGGCGAACCCCTTCCCCACGGCCGGGCAGGGCCGGGCGATTTTACGGGCGACACTGCGTACCACCGCACCGCGGGCACCCGGCTCAGGTCTGGCGTGGCACCGGGGGTGGGATGTGGCCCTGGCCACGGCAGGCGGGGACTTGGGGGCGGTGACGTCTCGCCGTGAGGAAACAGCTGCTCGCCAAGGACGAGGCTCGGCCACAAGAACACCCCGAGCGCGGCGGCGGCTCCTGCGGGCGCACCCGAGAGGCTCCGCGCTGCCGGTCAGTGCCCGCCGCGGGCCGGGGCACCGCGGCTGCGGGACAGGCGCTGCGGGCCGGGGGCCGGGCGGGGCCGGGCACTTTCTTCCGCATTGGCCTGGGGGGAGGAAAGTCGTGCAAAGCCCTGGTTGGGCTGGGCGGTGAGCTGTGCAAGCGGAGGCTACCTCCTAGGGGTGGCTGCAGGGGGAATCCCTGGGGTTTTTTCTTTTTATGAAAAATCCTTCCTTCTCGACAAGCTCCCGGAGGGCTGCGCTGCCGGTGGGGTGTTTTTGGAGGTGGGCACTTTTGGAGGTGGGTGCTGGAGGGGCTGCGGGCTCCGCTGGGTGTGTCCCGGCCGGGATGCCGTGCTTTGGTGCTGCGCCGGCTGCGGAAACACCCATCCTTCCCTCCAGCAGGGATCCAGGCTGAGGATCCCCCCTGGTTTGGTACCCACCAGGTTTTGCACAGGTAAACGCACCCCACAGTAGCCCAGAGGCTCGGAGCTCCTGAAGGCCCGGGAGGCTTTTTGGCAGTAGGGTGGGGCAGGGAATTTTGGGGACGTCCGTAGCCCTACCGGGAGGATGGATGCTGGGATTTTTTAACCCAGGGAAGCTCCTTTGCCTCAGGACAGCGGGTGGCGAGGCACTGGGTGTTGTGGCCTCTGTTCCAGGGGAGCCCCGCAAAGCAGTCGGGCTCCCGGGGTGCAGCCCCTGAGCTCAGGCCTGTGCGGGGGCTTTGGAGAGGCTGGAGGGGCGCATTGCTGGTGAAACAGAGGCTTCCACAAAGGCTGTGCACATCATTTAGGATTTCTCACGGGATCCCCATAACCCACATTTCTCCGTTGTTGTGTGGGGGGCAGGTGCACCCCCATGCTGCCCCATGCATGGGGTGTGTTTGTCCGGGGATTTTCGCGAGGCTGGTGTCCCGGCCTCTGCGGAGGTGTCGGCAGCCGTGGGGCACAGGGACAGGGCGCTTCAAGGACAGCTCGGGGATTGGGTGTGGTTGGCGATTCTCCACCACTGCCGAGGTGAGTTGGGTGGTCTCAGCCCCGCTGGCACATGCATGGAGTGAGGGAGAAGAGCTGTGCCATGCTCGGATTTCCCCACTTCAGGAGGGTGCACGGCTTCATGTACAGGCTCCAAAGTGGCATTTACAGGCCACTGTAAATGCCTGTGCATTTACACGTGCCGGGGTGGGATTCCTGGCACTCACCCAGCATCCGGCCGCAGTGCGGCCCCACTGCCTGTGGGGCATGTGGGGGCTGTCCCCCAGTCAGGAGCCATGTGAAGGGGATGAGGCTCACAGCCTCCCCAGCTGGAGAGGAAAGGGAGGGGAAAGCAGCTCTCGGTTTCTGCAAAACTCTCCCTTCAGCCAGGATGCCTGTGGGTGCTAAAGGCTTCCTGTACCCAAGCAGGGGGACCCAGCTGCACAGATGGTTTCAGGGCTGGGTGGGTGCTCCTGCAGGGATGTGCAAGCCAAGCCAGGGAACTTCATGTGATTTCTTCTGCTTGCTCCGTAACATGAAACTGAACTCCTCTGGGGTCAGAAATCCCCCAGGGTGGCCCTGCTCTGCTTTGAATTTTTCTGCAACGTGTCTTAGAGGGAGGGTGAAGGAGCCAGGCGGGGCTGTGCCTCATGGCTGGCCTCAGCTGACGCTCAGCGGTTCATTCATGGCTGGACTCCATTTTCCAGCTGTTTTTTCTCCCTCCACCAGCTTCCTCGGAGCAAATGGCGCTGTTGGGGGACTTTCTCTGGGAGGGTGGGGAGAGCCCACACCGCAGTGGGTTGCAGTTATAAATGGTGCTAGTGTTAGAAAACAACCTGTGAGTTACCCTGGAAACCCAGCTGTATTTCCTGATCTCCAAGGATGTGTGGGACTGGTGGTGGCCTTGATCGCTGCACAGAAACTCAGATAGCAGCTGTGGGGATATTGTGGGGGCTGCCCAGCACCATGTGACAAGGAAATGTTCCCAGCAGCTGCTAAAGCTGGGATGGCCCCAGGGCTTGGGGCTGCAGGGGAGCAGAAGGGACATTGCAGGAGAAGGCCCAGCCCTGCAGAGGATGCTCAGCCCGTTTCCACATATTCAGCACATTTTTCCCTTCTGGTTTCTCTTGGTAGTGGCAGGAAGCTGTGGAGCTCTGCACTGCCCTGGCCTGTGGGGTTCCCTTAGTGCCAGATACCAAAGCACAGGGCAGCCAGCAAAGCCCCTCTCCCTGATCCATCCTGCAGCACCTGGCATTGCTGTCCCATGGGCAGCACACCCACACCTCAGGAGGGAGCAAACCCTCCCTTAACTAACACAACCTGCAGAGAGGGGCCTTGGCTCACACTGACCTTTCTATTCCCTTCCACAGCTCCTCCTTGCCCTCGCTCCAGTGATCTCCAGCTTGGGAAGCCATGGCACCCCAAGGAAAGGTAAGGGTGACCTCCACACAGCAGGGATGGCTCCTGGGCTGCCACAGGGCAGACCCCAGAGCTGGGGCAGGATCTCCAGCAGCAGCAAGGATGTGGTGATGTGCAGACACCATGCTGCCCAGAGCCTGTTTATGTTCCTGCCTCTCCAGCCAGTGCTGATCTGGCAGATGGGGTAGCAGGGACAGCAAAGAGCAAAAATCCTTTTAGGACCACAGTGGGATGGGGAAGAGGGGCTGTGGGAAGGGGAGGAGAAGAATTGCTGCACTGGGGAATTGGGCATTTGATGGAGAGAAGTCCCACCTGAGCATGCTGCAAGGCTTGCAGCCCTGTTTGGGCCTTTCCCCTCTCCCCATCCTGGATTACTTCCCACTCCAGACTGGGGCAGGTGCAGTGTGGCAGCTGGTTGAGCAGGTGCTCCCCTGCAGCCAGGAAAACATTGCAGTGTGGGTGGAAAACCCTGCCTTGGTGGGCGGCCGTGGCTGGCTCAGTGCAGCCTGCCTGCTGGCAGGGGAGGAGTCCCTGCTCCACTGCTGGAGCCAGGCTCTGCTTTCCATTCCCTGGAGAAATCAAGCAATTATTTCCTCCAGCCTTACTACCCAAAGCTTCCTGCCCACCTAAGGCAGTGGCTGCTCTAGTGGGGGAACTGAGGCACAGCGCAGGTGAGCATTTTCCTGCAGCAGCCATGGGGTGGAAGAGAGCGAAGCCACGCTGGGAATTTTGTTTCCACCCTCCTGGCCCCAGTGTGGTTTATTTTTAGCTGGGAGGTCCTGCATGGGCCAGGATGACTCAGAGGCTGGAGGAGGGGAGGCAGGAGGCCCCTGGCAGCTGAAACAGGATGGAAAGTGGGATGGGGGTATGAAGAGTATGCAGTGAGCAGGATGCTGTTTCCATCCTAACTGATGTTCCCATACTTCCCTGGGGCTCATTCCCACGGAGAATGCAGGGAGTGTGGGGTGATGCAGAACAATGAGCTCCTGCCTCAGTTTCCCTTGCCCCAGCAAGGCAGGCAGCTCATGCTTCAATGGCTCAGCAGGCAGGAGCACAGCCCTGCTCTTCCTCTCTATTCAACCACAGCCAACATCTTGACTTCCCAGTACCCTCCAGCCTCCCCTCTTCACTCCTGCTGCCTCCAGGCACCTCCTTTGCCTTGCAATTTATTTCCATCTCTCCAAGGCATGTGTGTGGGAGCAGCTTGTGCCAAGGCAGGAGGGTCTGGGAGCTGCTGGGAAGTGGGGCTAAATCCAGCTCTCCCGATGAATCACCTGCAATATGATCTGTCCTGTGCCTGCCTGGTTCCCTGGAAGGGCAGCATCTCCTTTTGGTCCCTGCCACATGGAACATCAATGCCAGCAGCTCCTCCCAAGAGGGCCTGTGGGATGTGCCCAGTTTCCCTCTGGAATACAGGAGGAGAGAGGCTGGGTTGTTTCTGAAGGTGCTGGGCAGGATGCACAGCAGAGCTGTTGTGCTGTGACATTGGGATGGGACCCAGCAGAGTCGAGGGTGTGGAGCTGTCCTGAGTCCATCTCCTTTGGCTCATTCCTGGAGGCACTTCCTGGGTCAGGGACTTTGATGCCCATCTTCTCTGAGGATATGCTGGCTTTAAATGTCCATGCTGGCAGCAGGCCTGGGCCTTTCTACAGCTCCTGAGGATCTTAAAGAGGCCATGCAGCAGATCCTGAGCAGATGAGCCCAGGGAGGTGCACATACCCAGCTGGCACATGGTACAAGCAGAGCTAAGGGAGGATGCTCAGTTTCCCAGGGTGCTGACACAGATGACAGCCCCAGCTCAGCTCCCAGCCCTCCTGTTTCACAGCAAGACTGCTAAGGAAATGCTGCTGCTCAGCTCTTCCCACACTGTGCCTCTGGTGGGGATGTATCCCTGTTCCTTATGTAGGGCGAGGGTGGTTTTACATCTGCTTCCACCCAGGGTGGTGCTGATCTCATTCAGAGTCTGGCTCCAGGATCCTGTGGGGTGAATTCCCCTGGACAAAGCTGACCTGGAAGGGGGATTTTGGTCCCTCCTTTTTCCTGAGGTCTCTGGAGATGTCATTCCTGGGCTCCCTGTTGTGCAGTCTGGAAGTGGCAGAAGAGCAGATAGAAGTGGAGTATATCAACCCCCAGGATTCCTGAGGCTCTCAGGAAAGTCTCCCAATATCCAGGGTCTCTGCTCCAACCCCTTGGATGAGCCTGGGTCCCGTGGGAGTGCATGCTGGAGCAAGACAAACTGTTGGCAGCTCTGGTGCTTCTCACTGTTTCCCTTAGCAGCCCATTTGTGCCTGTAAATTGGTCTCTTTGCTTGGAGGCCATGCAGGGCCTGGGCATCCTCAGCATCCAGAGTGGTTCCTTGCTTGCAATAGGCAGTGGAAAATTAATTCCCTCTGTAGGGAGAGCAAACAGGAAAGGAAACAACTGCAGATGAGAACAGTTGTTTATGCCTGAGGTTGAGCTTTGCCTTGGGCAATCTGAGCCACAACAGATTTCCCCTCAGTCCTGCTCAGCTTCAACTTCTCCTTCTCCCACCACACTGGGGCTGCTCCTTCCTCTTGTACCTTCTCCCCTCCTTTCCCATAGGTCTACAGGGGCTCAGTGAAGGATTTCCAAGGTTTTGACGCCAACCAGGATGCAGAGGCCTTGTACAATGCCATGAAAGGATTTGGTAAGGATGCTTTTCCAGACTGTCCCAGGCTGCCTTTGGTATCCCTATTCCTTTGGATGACCCTTGCATGGCTGGATGTCCTGCACCACTTGCCCTCTCAGCTGACTGACTGCTTTAGCAGCATGCTAAAGCTCTCCTGGTTTCCTTTCCTCCCTGAATCCAGCTTGGCTCTGCTTGTCCTCCCAGCCCCAACTCCAGAGCAGCTTTGGGCACAGCAGGGTGGCTGTGGTGACTCCTGGCTCTCCCCACAGGCAGTGACAAGGAGGCCATCCTCGACCTCATCACATCTAGAAGCAACAAGCAGCGGGTGGAGATCTGCCAAGCCTACAAGTCCCTCTATGGGAAGGTAAAGCCAGGAACAGTCCTGGCCCATGCCCCACTGCAAACACAGGTGGCTGTGGCTGCCACCTCCCAGCCCACACAGGGACCCACCACTCCCTGGACCCACTTGGAGATGCTGTGGAGCAAAAGATCCCCCAGCCCCTTTCTCCCCTTCCACCAGGACCTCATTGCAGACCTGAAGTACGAGCTGACGGGGAAGTTTGAGAGGCTGATCGTGAGCCTAATGCGGCCCCCAGCTTATGGAGATGCCAAAGAGATCAAAGATGCCATCTCGGTATGGGGTGGGCACGCCCCCCAGGGCCCTTCTGAGGACACCCCAGCCAGCCCCACAGCTCATGGGGCTGTGTCTCTGCTCACAGGGCGTCGGCACAGATGAGAAATGCCTCATTGAGATCCTCGCCTCCCGCACCAACCAGGAGATCCATGACCTGGTGGCTGCTTACAAAGATGGTGAGGGCTGAAAAAGGGCAGAGGCTGCCCCGTGTCCCCCGGGGCCACGAAAAGGGCACAGATGAAGGGATCCAGCTCTCCAGGCCTGACCTCTTCCCTTCCTCTTCCACCAGCCTATGAGAGAGACCTGGAAGCTGACATTGTTGGAGACACATCAGGCCACTTCAAGAAGATGCTCATTGTTCTGCTTCAGGTATGTCCATCTATCCAGCATCTGTAGGTGGTGGGTGCCTGTGCCCTGCAGGGCTGAGCCCATCTCTCTCCCACAGGGTGCCAGGGAAGAGGATGATGTGGTGAGCGAGGACTTGGTAGAGCAGGATGCCAAGGTGAGGCCTTGGTGGGTCATTGTGATAGGTGGAATCTGGGCAGGGATAGGGCTGGTGGCACTGGGACATTTGGACTTTAGGCTGCAAAGGGTGGATGGGTGCCAGGGGCAGCACCCTGAATCAGGCTGTGCCACCTTCCCCATCCCACAAGGACCTGCTGGAAGCTGGCGAGCTGAAATGGGGCACAGATGAGGCCCAGTTCATCTACATCCTTGGCCGGAGGAGCAGGCAGCATCTCCGCCTGGGTGAGCAACACCTGCAAGCTCAGGGTGGGCCTGAACGTATCTTGGCAGCTTCTCCAGGCATCTCCTTGCTCTCATCCCACAGTCTTTGATGAATATCTGAAGATTGCTGGGAAGCCCATTGAGAGGAGCATCCGAGGAGAGCTCTCTGGTGACTTTGAGAAGCTGATGTTGGCCGTGGGTAAGCCAGCCCCACATGGGAATCCTGCAAAAACACACCACTGCCCTTCCTGGCTTGGGAGGGCTCAGCACCAGGGCCAGAAGGGTCAGGGCTGTGGCTGTACCTGGTATCAGGGAGCTCAGGGAGGCTCCTTCAGGATGGGTGGGGATGCTGGATATGGTTCCCATGGGGTGTGGGTGCTCAGAGGCTGGGGGCACTGGTGAAACTGGGTGCTGGCATCCCTCATCACGCCTCAATTTCCCCGCAGTGAAATGCATCAGAAGCACAGCAGAGTATTTTGCTGAAAGGCTCTACAAGGCTATGAAGGTGTGTGGATTTTCTCTTCTCTACAGGGTCCCCCCAGCATTGCAGGGATATGGCCAGAGGAGGGGTCCCCTTGCCACAGGGTGCTGCTGGAGAGCAGGGTTACACAGGTCCATGAAGGCAGGACTGATGTGACCTAGGGTCTCTGCCCTTCCTTTCAAAGGAGTTATTCCTCCAGACCCAGGGCTGGGTAGAAATCAGATAGAGGGTCCCCACATGTGATGGGCTGAGCAGAGTTGCTTGGCCATCCCATGCTTGATGTGGGGGTTGCTCCATTGCAGGGTCTGGGCACAAGAGACAACACGCTGATCCGCATCATGGTGTCCCGCAGCGAGATCGACATGCTGGACATCCGGGAGGTGTTCAGGACCAAGTATGAGAAATCTCTTTACAACATGATCAAGGTAAGTGCTGGGGGTCCCTGCTGACCCTCCAAGCTGCTGGTGCTTCCTCCCTCACGATACCAGTGCCCCTGGGAGGGCTGTGCTGGGTGTCCATCTCTGAGGACAGGGTTCAGGGAGACCTCTCTCCATGGCACTACCCTGACTCTATGTACTGCACGCTTCTCTGTCTTTCCAGGAGGACACATCTGGGGAGTACAAGAAGGCTCTGCTGAAGCTGTGCGGAGGGGACGATGAGTAAGACCGCCTGTCACCCCCCTTTGTCTCTCTTCATCCCCTTGGTGCTGGGTACAACATCTGGGTCAGAGCCTGGTGGAGCACCTGCACCAGCAGCACCCACAGTGACTGTGGTTTGGTGCCCTGTGGCCCCTCTGCATGGCCAGCCACGCTGTCATGGTCCCTTCTTGACACATGGGAGCCCTACAGGGCAGGGCCAAACCCCTGGAGGGAGGATGCTCTGGTGGGGGAGGTTGGGATTCACCACACATTTCCTCCCATTCCCACCCATCCAGCCCCACAGCAAGCACCTGGCTCCTGCCCCTGTGCCCAGTGGATACAAAACACCCCTTGTGGAGGGGCAAGACAGGATGAGGGGGTGCTGCTGGCAGGTGAAGGGTGCCCATGGCTCACTGTCCCCTGTCCTTGCCCTCCTGTTGCAGTGCTGCAGGTGAGTTCTTCCCCGAGGCGGCGCAGGTGGCCTATCGGATGTGGGAGCTTAGTGCGGTCAAAGTAGAGGTCAGCACCCCCAGCCCCCCTGCACCCCCTCTGTGCTGCCTGCCAGCTTGGGACCCCTGGCTGCTCCTCTCTGCCATGGGGCACAGCCAGCCCCTCTACCTCTGCTCTGACTCTCGCTCCTCGGCTTCTCTCGATGCCATTCTCTGGTTTTGGGGTATGAGGTTGGCAGGATGTAACCGTGGCAGGGCTGGCTGCCCCCTGTGGGCTCCACTAACCTCCTCCTCTCTCTGAGGCCTTCCTCCCTTGTGGCAGTGGGTCCTGCATGTCTCTGCAATGCATCACATGCAGCCCTGACTCCAGTGCCCACCAAAGACCTCCTGCCCCTGGGGCAGCCCAGAGCTGGCCGGGGCATGGCTGCAGTGTGGGGAGCAGAGCCTGCATGCAGCTGAAGCTCCCACAAAATGGTGCTTTGAGATGTGCAGAAAATATACCCTGAGCCCTACATGAACACTGTGAGGATGGAGACGTGTTTGAAGCTGTTAGGACACAGAAGGATGGAACTGTAGGGCAGGAGTGGGCACCCTTTGAGCAACTCCTCTTCTGTCTCTCAGTGACATGGCCAGCTCAGGCTGAGATGTTCCAGGCTAGGGCAGGCAGGTGTGACACTGGGCAGGACAGCGAGACTCTAGGTACTGGCTGTTGCTGTCTTCTTCCTGCTCTCTGCTGGTCTGGCTATGGTTTGCCCCTTAATGGACAGGGTGAGAGTGGTGGGGAGTTCCTCACTGATCCCCAGGTGCTTGCACTAACACAGAACCTGCTTTGGCCTCAGCTTGCTGGGTGGCACATTCTCTCCTCTCCATCTCTCCTTTCCTCCCTCCCTCCATCCCTTCATCCCTTCCTCCCTCCCTCTCATCTCAAGGGTGAACATAAACCCCTCTCTGTATCCACAGCTGCAAGGAACCGTGCAGCCTGCAGGAGACTTCAACGATGATGGGGATGCGCAGGTGCTGAGGAAAGCGATGAAGGGCCTGGGTAAGTGGGGACCATGAGTTTAGGCCCTTCAGGCTGTTCCTCGACAGCTCCTGGGGCGGAAAAATCCACCCTGTCCCTCACAGGGCTGCATGGAAACTGCAGGGGGAATAGAGATGGAGCTGGGGGAGTTCTCCCTTGCCCGCCTACCCGGTTTGTGGGTGTGGCGATGATCAGAGGTGACATGGTGACAACAGTGTGGCTCTGCTGTCATTGCAGGCACAGACGAAGGGGCCATCATAGAGGTGGTGACCAAGAGGAGCAATGCCCAGAGGCAACAGATCCTAAAGGCTTACAAGGCTCATTATGGCAGGGTACTGCAGCTTCTATCCCACCTTGCTTCCTCCTGCCCACATCCTTCCCTCTTCCACATGGAGATCAGCCCCTCACTGGAAGGAATTCTGCCCAGGGAGCAGTGGGCAGCTGGGGCACACCCACATGCCCTGGCATGGCTCTCGCAAGGGAAACAGAGTTGTCACAGCAAGCTTTCACTCTGGGTGCCCTACCAGGCCAAGCAAGTGTCCCTTCCCTTTCATTTGCCCCATCCTCAGCGCCACACAGAGGACTCCAGAGTCAGAAACTCTGCAGAACCACTGGAATATGTGATTTTTAACTGCCCCAAGGGTTTTCACAGATCTCTCCAAATCCCTACACCCTCTTCCTCTTTTTTTTTCTCTCACGTTACTTCAATTGGTCCAACCCTGCAGAAGCAGTTTGAACCCTTAAATGCTTTTGCAGGACCTGATGGCAGACCTGAAATCTGAGCTTTCTGGCAGCTTGGCCAAGCTGATCCTCGGGCTGATGCTGACGCCAGCTCAGTACGATGCCAAGCAGCTGAGGAAGGCCGTGGAGGTAATTGTCACACTGCGGGTGGCCCAGGGCTGTCAATGCCCACAGCTTCACATGCCCCAGGGTCTCATCTCCTATGGAGAAGAAAAGATCAGAAAGCACCAGGACAAAGACCTGGTTTGCACTCAACTCTTGCATGCCTCTTTGCAGTCCAGCATACTCAGCTAGCTGGCAGCCACAGGAGAGCCAGGGTAGGGGCAAACCAGTGACGTGCACTGCTGTCCACCAGTCACACCAGTTGGGACCCCACTAGCAGTGTACTTGGACACTTCCATGTTGATTCCTACCAGCCCTTGGGGCCATTTGCTGGATGTAGACCTGGACCCCTTCTTGCCTGGCACTGCAGGGCATCTGGTGCTGGCACCTGCAGCACCCACTATGCCACTCTCTTCCAGGGGGCTGGCACAGATGAGAGCGTCCTCATCGAAATCATGGCCACGCGGAACAACCAGGAGATCAGGGCTATCAACGAGGCGTATCAGGAAGGTAGGGCACAGGAGCACCCACGTTCTGGGCACAGATCACACTGTACAAGATCCTTGTGGAGCCCAGGGAACGTTTTGTCTGTGGGTTGGGTCCATGGCTTGGTGCTGTGAAGGTCTGTTAGTCCGCCCAGCAGAGCGCTGCTTCTCACCCTCTCCATCTCACAGTGGCATGCCTCAGCTCTGCCATCAATGTCTCCTTCCCTGAGAGCTCTTTCACAATGATGCTATTTCCTCCAGAGTACCTGGAGCAAGGGGTTGTGCTTGTGCTCAGGGCATTAGAGCTGCTGGGATGATCCCCTCTACCCTGGGTTTGAACTCAGCAGATGGAGGCATCTGCTCAGCTATGCTTCCCATGGGGTCATGGTTGCAACAGGCACTGGTGGGTGGGAAGCTGAGGTGCAGGGCTCAGCCATCCCTTCTCCACAGCCTACCACAAGAGCCTGGAAGATGACCTGAGCTCTGATACATCGGGGCATTTCAAGAGGATTCTCGTCTCCCTGGCTCTGGTAAGGGCAGCTCTCACTGGGTCTTTTTCCTCTCTCTGCCACAGGCAGTACTGGGGGTCTGGAACGACAGTGGTGGAGAAGACAGAGCATCACTGCCTGGCTGGGCAGTGCTGCTGCACTCTGTCTGCCACCCGCTCACGTGGGGCTCTCCCAGGAGATGTCCCCTCTCCATCTCATGATTTTTGTATCCAACCACAGGGCAACCGTGATGAAGGACCAGAGAACCTTGCACAGGCACACGAAGATGCCAAGGTAAGACCCATACTGGCAGTGCTCTTATGGGCTTTGCATTACAAAAAAGAAGAGGATGTTGCATGCCCTGGTCTGGAATTGACATTCTCAGGGAAGTAAATGCTGCTGGGCCAGAGTCTTTGTAAGCTGCAGGTTTACAAAGGTGAAATGACACCCTTGGAAGTAAAGCTCCCATGCCTGATTCCTGAAGCCCTCCTGCAGCAGCTCTGCTGCTCTGTGCATGGGGAGAGCAGCCCCAGGGAGTTCCCAACCAGTGGTCTGCAGCCTTTCTTGTGCAGAGCTGCCACTCTGGGGTTCAGCAGCACCTGCTGATGCTGCAGTTTGGCTCTTGAGCTTCAAACGCAGCTTTGGGCTGGTCTGCAGGAGCCACCCACCTCTGTGTGTTGTGCAGGGGGCAGCCCTGACACAGTGTCATGCTCCAAACCTCTCCTGGGCTGTGGTGAGACACAGCTGGAGGCGGAAGGCTGAGCAGCCAGAAGCAATGCAGGGGGTGTGGGAGCCCATTCCCTGGCTCAGCTCCTGGTCCCAGGAGACCTGTGACCCACAGGCTGTGTTCCCTGACCTCCTGCTCCTCAGGGCCACCTCAGGGGCTGGGAAGATCTGTGCAGGGTCAAACCTGAGCTCTTGCTTGGCTGTCCTGTGCCAGCACTGGATGTTCCAATGCGCGGGAGAGCACCACAGCATTCCCAGCAGGGCTGCTGCCAGCAGAGGGAGTGGAAGCTGTGCTGCCTGCGTCGCTGTCCATGCACTGCTTGTACCTGTCACACTCTGCCTGTCCCTCTGCCCAGGCACTGCCTGTACCCTGCCACGCTCTCTGCCTGTACTTCTGCTGATGCCTTTTCAGGACTACTTAAAAACAGAGGACAGACAAAATTAAGGGAACAAAAAGCAGTTATATTTATTGAAAAGCCTTCAGGTACATTTAGGGCACGTAGCCCCCCCCCAGGGGCTACACCCAAAAATGGATGACAGGTCACAGCTTTTCATACTTTTATAAGTTTGGTCCATTTGCATATTGGGGGTTACCCCAAGTTTGCTCCCCACCAACTCACTTTTGTTTAAATTTCTTGGAGCATGAGACAGTAAGGTGTCCTTGATTCCTAGGCCTAGAGAGGAATTGTTCTGTCTGACTAAAACGGGAAAGCAACAGCTAACACTCTATATGTATAGAGTTTAGAGTTATACACTAAAAATTGCAGTATTACAAATGTATGAGAGATATAAAAGCTAAAATCCTAAGGCAATTCACTGCTCATTCACTGCCTGCACCCCTGCTGCATGTGCTGCTGCCCACCTCACCCTGCTGCACAGAGAGAGCCAGGCATGACACGCACAGGGACGAGCCAGACAGGTGGCACCTGACCTGGCACCACACTGTGTTTTGCCAGCAAAGCTACCCTTCCCCTTGTCCCACTGGCAGAGGTGGGCAGGCTGGTGGGAGCCAGCCTAGAGCCAGGCAAGAATGCTTCAAGAGGAGCAACAGGCTGGCACCCAAGCTCTAGGGCTGGGGGACTCACTTTGTTTGGCCAAAGACCACCCTACCAAGGTACTGGTGTTGAAGCCAAACTGGAGGAGGACACAGGTCCTGCTCATGTGGAAGCAGGGGACCGGGGGATAAGTAGTTTTAAGGGATTTTGCGAGACTTCCCTTGCTTTGTCAGGGAAGGATAAAGGTTGAGCAGCACCTTCTGACCCTGTTGTCTTCCTGTCTCTCTCTCTCCACCAGGTTGTTGCTGAGACCCTGGTGAGTGCCTGCCCTTTTGCTCTTCACCCTTCTGCATGTTTGAAGGGATGCTGTAGTCCTGGGGTGCAGGGCTGGGGCTGGGAATTGCCCCACCAGCCAGGCCTTTCTGACCACATGGGCTGTGCTCACTGTCTTTGGACGCTGGTGTCCTTGTATCAGGATAGGGGACAAGGGGACAGATGGGACCTGCAATGAGGGCACTTCCCTGCAGCATGGGGCAGGAGAGGGAGGAAGTCACCTGCCCAGCCCTTGGGGACCAAGCCTGCCCAATGCCTGCATGCAGGACCCATGTTTCACATATTGTGGGACTCAGGGATGGCTTCTCTGGCTCCCCAAAAGTGGGAACTGAGGAAGGGATGACTTTTTCCTTCAACAGCCTAGTGGATGAGATGAGCACAGCCTCCCACTGATGCCCACAGAGGAATGACAGCTGTTTCATTCATGGGCAGCACTGTTGTGGGCCAGGGGGACTTCTGTGTCTTGCAGCCCTGAATTTCCTCTTCAGGTGGTGTTGGTCACCCCTGAAATACATCCTCCACCATGTGCATTGCAGAGTTTTTTTCCATAAAAACTGGAAAACACCTTTTCTTAGAGATAATGTGTGAGTGTGCAGCTTCACATCTGTGCAGAGAAAATGCCTTTTTTAGGGGGAAAAACTCCTCAGCTATTTTCCTGCTCATAAAAGGCAACCCTCTTTACAAAAGCGTGTCCAGTCAGGACTGGCTGTCCCAGGAAGAGCTGTTTTGACACCTGTGTCCCTCTCTGCTATGTTCATCTCTCTGCCTCCCTCTTCACTCCTTGTTCTCTGCCAGAAACTTGCTGATGTCTCCAGCAATGACTCCAGTGACTCCCTGGAGACCCGATTCCTCAGCATCCTCTGCACCCGCAGCTACCCCCACCTCCGCAGAGGTAGGATCACCGTTCTCCATCAGCTGCAACACAAGTGCTTGGATTTGGGCTGGAGGGGAGATGGGGAGATGGGGGTCCTCTCAAGCCTGAGCCATGTCTTCCCAGCTGTGGTGGGGATGAGGCAATGGGAGGAGATGGTATGGCCTGGCATTTGAAGTGGCTCATTGGAGTCACCCAAGCCTGCTCTGGTCCCACCTGGTCCAGAAGTCTCCACAGCTGAGGCTCAAGTCTCCCAGGTGCCCCAGGCTGGGATGGAGCAGTGACCCTTTCCTCTCCCCCATCCCCAGTGTTCCAGGAGTTTATCAAAATGACCAACCACGACGTGGAGCACGCCATCAAGAAGCGGATGTCGGGAGATGTGAGGGACGCCTTCGTGGCCATCGGTCAGTGCTCCCTCTGCACAGGGCCCCAGCAGGGCAGGCAGCCCTCTCAGCTGTCACTGCCAAGGCAGGGTGGCAGCAGATTCCTGCTGCCCTTGGGCCATGGAGACTCCCAGTGGGGCATGAGGTTTGGGCACTTAGAGAGTCCCTAGAGAGGGCCAGGCCTGCAGCCTTGTACCAAGGAAGGATTGTGAGGATTGTGACTGGGACAGAGGTGCCACAGATGCTTGCTGTGATGTGTCCCCTGGGTGCCATGAACCCACTTTCTGTCCTCTGTGTGTGTTGCAGTCCGGAGTGTGAAGAACAAGCCGGCTTTCTTCGCTAACAAGCTCTACAAGTCCATGAAGGTGAGGACAGTTCCTCCTGGGGCTGGGCTGTGGGAGAGGGTTATGCTGGGATTCTTTGGGACTGTGCTTTAATTCCCTGAAAGGGATGGGGTTTGTCCTGTGGCTGTCACTGAGGGCATGGGGAGGGCTGAACTCAAACCAACACCTGGGGTTGGTTATCAGGACATGTGTCACACTGATGTTTTGCTGGCAGGAAGTCCAGCATAGTCCAAGGAGAGATCATAGAGCAGTTAGGGTTGGAAGGGACCTTTAAAGGTCATCTAGTCCAATTCCCTATAATAAGCAGAGACATCTTGAAGACTGATTAAGGCCCCATCCAACCTGTCTGTGAGTGTGTCCACAGAGGGGAGATCCACCACCTTTCTGGGCAACTTGAGCCAATTTCACCACCCTCATAGTAAAAAATTTCTTCCTTGTAACTAGTCTGAATCTTCTCTTTTAACTTAAAACTATCACCCCTTGTCCTATCACTACAGACCCTGCTAAAAAGTTTGTCCCCATCTTTCTAAAGCCTCTTTTAAGTATTAGAAAACTGCAATAAGGTCTCTCCAGAGCATTTTTTCCTTCAGGCTGAACAACCCCAGTTCCCTCAGCCTTTCCTCACAGGAGAGGTGTTCCAGCCTCATTTTTGTGGCCCTCCTGTGGGCCTGATACCCAGCTTGGACTGTGCTGGATGTGCCATGAGCATCTGTGAGCGCCAGTCCCTGCAGGGCTTTTTGTTCAAGCTCTCCCTTGCAGGGTGCTGGTACAGATGAGAGGACCTTGACCCGGATCATGATTTCTCGGAGTGAGATTGACCTGTTCAACATCCGGGGCGAGTTCATAGACCTGTTTGACAAATCGTTGCACCACATGATTGAGGTGAGGGGACAGGGACATCTCTTCCTGGCTCATCTCCTTGTCTAGCTGAGTCCTGGCCCTGAGTGCTGAGGGGACCTGCACAAGGGCTGAGCATCACCTGGGGAGGGGAAACCTGCCCCCAGCAGCCCCACTGTTGGCTGGTCTGGCTTTAGAGATGTGCTGGTGTCTTCCACTGCTACAGGGATACCTGCAGGGTGTCCAGGACATGGAGCTGTGCCTTCCTTGTGCCCAGCACCTTGAACCAGGCTTCCCCAGGGCTGGTTCTCTGACATGGCTCTCCCTCTTGCAGAAGGACACCTCTGGCGACTACCGCAAGGCTCTGCTGGCCCTGTGTGGCGGGGAGGACTAGGTGCCAGCTGGGGCTCTTTGTGTCTGAGCCAGCACACGGCCACTGCCTTGATGTCACCACAGCTTCGGGGGCTTCAGGGGACACTCAGTCCTCTCCAGAGAACAACTCACTTTGCGCTGGAAAGCAGCACCACATCGCAAGCAGGGGAGTCTTGGGGAGGGGAGAAGAGGGGTCTGGGTAGGGAGATTGACTGTCTTGAAGCAAAATAATTCATACCCGAACATGCCACTAAACCAAGGAATTTACCCAGATGGGAAAGACAGTTTTAAATCTGATAAATAAAACCTCACTGTTGCTGACCCTGGGGCGAGAACAGTTGACTTACTGGGGCAGGTTTGGCTGGGACTGAGAAGCCTTGGTGTCTCCTTGCTCCCATAGGCAAACTCAGGTAAGAGCCCAGCCCCAGCTCCAGGGAGGGCCCTGAAGACACCACAAAACCACTCTGAGCAACGCTTCTGCTGAGAAAGGGGCTGAAAATGCATGTGGGGCTGGCAGCAGTGCAGGGACTTCACTAAGGGCTTCACTTCATGCCTCTGAAAATCCCCGGCAGGGTTCATGCTGTTGTGTGGATGTTGCTTTCATAAACCAGAGATACAAATCAGACTTGATGGCATCCACCCATCCTCGCACGCGGTTTCCTGTGCTTTCAGGCTGCTGAAGGAGCAGTCAAAGGCACATGCCATAGAGGCTACACCCCCAAACAGCTTGTTTGCACTTCCCCCAACACTCAGGAGAAAACTGGAATTTCCAAAAGCGGGAAATTCCAGCGCTTTCAGTTGTTTCCAAGTCAGAACAAAAAGTTGTGAAGATCCTAGTCTTCCTCAGAACAGCTGGGTGAGGAAAGCTTCACCTTCAAAATATCAAAGCAGTGTTAGGAATAATAACACAATATTATTACAACACTTCAAAACCAGCTGAGGTCAAGAAGCAGCAACATGTAGAGACAAACCAGGGAAGCTGAAACAACTCAGCTGGGTATTATCCCACTAAAAATTCCCTTGATGCCTTCCTGTAAAACATCCCCTTGTAACAAAATAACCTTTATTGGGGGAAAACAGTCTGGTTGAAGCTCTTTTAGCCTCCCTATACTCCATATACAGATCTGGGTTCCTCTGCCTAGCCCTTGTGTGTAAGTAGGATTGGGCATCCCTGTCCAGACAGCATCTGAGAGGCTCAACATCCCCATGCCTACAGCATGGTCACCAGCTTGGCCAGGAACCTACTGCAAAGACTCTGAGCAGCTACAGAAGTTGTTCTGAAGGGAGGATGTAACCTCAATCTTCATCTGCCAGTCTCTTCCTGCGGTTCTGCACTGCAGCTCTGAGCTTTGCAGCAGAGGATTCTGGAGACCAGGGCGGCACAGAGACTGCAGGGAGCAGAGCTGGACACCTGCCCACAGCTGGGAACAGGGCTCAGGAGTGAGGAAGATGAAAGGAAGTTTTGAGGCTTGGGTGACAGCCCATCACCCCAGGAAGAGCCAGATTTGGGGCAGCAGAACCCTGTTCCTCCAGAGCAGGGGGAAGTCCTGCTCAGTGCTAGCACAGGGCCACGATGTGAGCCATCACCTGCTTCATTCTTGGTGCCAAAACAGACACTTGAGGGGTTCTACAGGGGGAGTGTTCCCTGGGCACAGGTGTAAACACTCCAGTGAATTTTCTGGCACAATTGCTATATGCCAGTGGCCAGGGATTTCACCACCCACTGCCTAGATGTCTCGGAGTAGCACAGGACCACAAGTCAGCCCCTCAGGGCCAGTCCCCAGCCTGGCTTAGGGTGATGCCACCACTAGGAGGACTAGCTGACCAGAGAACACTGGCCCCAAGGCCAGGAATTTCCCTGGGGACTGCTGCTGGCTGCTCCTATAATGCAGACAAGATAGCAGAGTCATACAATGTTTGGGGAGAGTGAGATGGGTCTTCCTCCTTGAGCCTTCCTCCTTTTCCCTCTTCTGGAAAAGTCTTGCTGCCAAAAAGCCTCTGTCTTGCCCCATTGCCACAGTAATCCATCTCCTGCACCAGCTGCTGTTTCAGCTGGAGCAGAAAACAGCCAGTGGTATTTTAATTGCTGCAAACACTCAGCACAGTCAGTAGCCCATTTGAGCACAGGTTATTGCAGCATCTGCCCCATGCTGGGGTTGGGTGTGTCCTACAAAGAACCACAAACTGGCCTGAGCTCAGCAGAGCTACCTATCCTAAGGCAACGTCAGGAGGGTGACGGGATCTTGGGAAGCACTAGCATGGCCTCTGGGACTCACTCAAAAAGCAGCTTTATCCATATCCCTGCAGCATCCCGGTCTCCAGAGAAAATACGTTTCATAGCACCACTGTCCCAGGAACACCTGTGCTCCCTCCTCTGGCTCCAACCCACCCAATCTGAGAGCAGTCAGTGACAAATCTCTGTGATCAACAAGGAGAGTTGTTCCTTCAAGAAAGGCTAGGAAAGGAAGGGAGAAAAATCAGTGAGGCTGTGAGCAGGGTAAGGTCAGGAGGCAGGTCTGTGCTGGCCATCCAAACTGGTTTTCAGGGCTACTGCAGGGAAGAGTATGGGATTTACAATTAGCACATTGACCAGCAATGTCGGGGGCAAGGGCTCACTTCTAGGCAAAGCCAAGGCTAGATTTCACAGGTTGCAACATCCAGAAAACCCCAGGAGCCCGTGTTTGCTGTGCAGAGAGGGCTGGACCTCTGCTCTGAGTCAGCCACTGCAGATCCTCTCTTTGCTGCCAGTCCCTGGAGAGGAGGAGCCACAGAGGCAGATAGGATGTTGTCCTTAATCCCTATCACAATGCAAGCCACTTCCATCCCACCTACCATCCTCCCCTTCCTCTGAGGGGAGAAACTCAGCCTTCAGTTTTGGGAGGTGGAGAGCTGGGACTGAGGAAGCAGCTGAGATCTCCAGGACTGTTCCCAGTCTCTGGAGCAGCTCTACAGGACATGATGACTACTGCTGAGCCCTTTTCTCAGGCATTGCAACTGAATGAGATGGCCTGGGGAGAGAGGAAGAGGGGAAAATCCCCTCTGTGCCTATTGCTGGTACACTAAGACTCAAAATGATTCAAAGCTTAAGACATGCAAGGAAATCCTCTGAGCAATCCCAGGCCTGGTTCCCATAGTTTTTGGCCCCATTATGGGACTGCACCAGGTCCTATCGCAACCCATCTCCTGCTCACTGTGGAGGAGGAAGAGGATGGCAGGAGGTGATGATCTCCTGTGAAGTGGGTGACACTGAGTCCAGCCACACATGCCAGAGGCAGAGGAAGTAGGAAGCCCTCATTCAGTGAGAGGGTAAACCCAGCAAAGCGAGCACAGCCCACCATCCCTGGATAGCCAGGGTGTGATCTAACCCCATGAAGGGGGTGTTCCAGTACCCTGAAGGCAGAGTACTGCAGAGGCTTAGTGCAGCCAGAATGCTCCCCAATACCTCCCTTCTCTCCTATCTTGGTCCCTTCCACACTTCCTTCTGCCCTCCCAGCAGCTGATTATCCCAGGCTCCCACCCCTGCCTCTCCCTTGCCCTCCATCCCAGAGCCCTCCCATCCTGTCAGGTTAATTTGAGTTTCTGATTTGCATAAGCAGCAGATCACAATGTTCTGGAAATCCCCTCCTGCAGCCAGAGCTTCCTCCCCACTCTCACAGCGTCACTGTCGGCCTTCTGCTTCCTTTTGCTGCTGGAGCACCGGCATGCATCCAACCGGCACAGCACAAACAGCAGGTCCCAGCTGCTGATGCCAAGAGGGATCCATCAGCAGCCCCCTGTAATTCTGAGCCCATGAGTGGCCCAGGAATGCTGCGCCACCAGCTACATCCACTGCCTGCTCTGCTCCCACCTTGCTCCAGGGCCACCTCCAGGCACAGCCACCCATGACAGCCAGGTCCTGGCTGGCCCCATCAGGTTTCAAGTGAGCTCCGTTTGCCCAGCAGCACAGAGGGCAGAGGGATTTTTTGGGCAGTAAGAGCTGTTGGGCCAATGTCACTTTGAATTCACACGACTGGGCCCACCCTGCTCACTCCAGAGTGGGATCAACTTGAAGGAAGCCAGACCTGATCCGAGACAAGCAGGACCTGAGGACAGGGGAGTTCCACCATCCCCCTTGTGCTCCTTGTCAGCCTGTTTTTCACAGCACTGCAGCAATCAGGGCATGTTCACATAAGTAAGCTGCAACTTACTTGTTGAAGGTTCTGAACCCAAATCTCTATGCCAAAAAAACCCCAGAGTGTGCCAATGTGTCAGCTGTGAACACAGCCACACAGGCGTGCTCATAAACCATAGCTGCCATCAGGGGAGTTTTCTCCCCTGGGAGCATGGTGGGATCAAAGGAATGAGGAAAGACCAGCAGGACCAAAAGCCTTTCATTTACATAGTGAAATTTGCGCTGGTGTTTGGGCCAGCCTGGGCTGGCAACCTCAGGTAAAAACACAAAGAGCAGCTGGCTAGAGGGGCAGAGAGGCACCGAGTGAGCACGTGCCATCCACAGGTTCCAGGTGAAGGCAGACCCCAGACCCACAACTCCTCACCCTCCTGTCCAGCACTTACACTCCTGCCATACAAACCAGATGGACTAAAGCCAGGTCTTCTTCAGGCCTGGCAGTTCACACCTGGCAAGCGTAGACCAAACACCCTGCCAGGTACAACTATACCTGCTGGCAAGGAGCTGGGGAGCTGGAATCAACGTCTATAAAATAGAAACATTTAAAGCCTTGGTGTTTATTCCAGCACCAGCTGACTCCAGCCTTCGTTCTGACTGCCAGTTCTCCTGGTGGATGGTTTCCAGGGATTCTCTGCAGGAAAACCATCACTTGTGCATCTCCATGAACAGACACAGCTCTTCCCTGCTACCCTAGGAAGATGCATCCTATTCTGACTTCAGACAGGGACAAGGATGAGATGCAAATACACATAGAGCAATAATGCCTCTTGCCAGATGCAGCAGTTTCTCAAAGAAAAAGTATATGTTTGCAATCCCAATGAAGCTGCTCAGAAACCAGGCAAGGAAAATGATGTAACAAGGCTCTCCAGTTGTCCAAAAGTGAATCACAGCCTTCATATGAGCTCCCCCCCCTATTTTTTGCTGACTAATACCTGACACGATAGGCCCCTGGGAGGAACGGCACAGGAGAGCCCTTTAAGTGGTGCCTGGCTCCCTATCAAAACCACACAGAGGCTGTCTGGGACCTCCATCATGGGGAATTCCCCTTCTCCATGCCTAAAAGTAAGCTCAGCTGGGCCAGCCTTCCTGTATTTGGGGATTGCAGGCACAAGGCTCCTGCTCTGAAGGGCTCTTACTCGCCCCCAGCCCCTCCACGACCAAGCCTGGTGAGTAAGCGCAATGATTTTTTTGTTGCAAGAGTGCCTGGGATGGAACAAGGGGAAGGCAGGCAGCTTTTGGGGTGCTGCAAAACCAACCCAACCCCTTTTGCTCCTCACAGAAATAAGCAGGATTTGTTATTGCGTTCAGGCTGCGACATTAATTTATAAACAAGGTGTTTATTGGTTCTGTGGGAGTGCATTTCGCTTTGAAGCCAGGTTTTCTGAGGGTTTGCTGAACAGCACTGGGCCTGTTATTGGGGTAAAAGAAGACTTTCAGGGAACAGAAGGGAAGATGATGGGCATATGTGGGGTCATGTTCTTTCATCCCCAGCTGATATTCAGACATGAGCACAAACAGCATATTGAGTCCCACCAGTGCTGAGCCTCGTAAGTCTCATATGAGTCTCATAACCCAGCCAGGCTGCCAGGGTGATATCCTGCTGCCAGCGAAGGGCAGTCAGGAAAAGGAGTTTCAGGGGGTTTAATTTTTACAATCCAAAACATCGAAATCCCAAGAAGTGGTGACACTGTGTGAATACAGCTGAGTAAGAAGTCACCTGGGACAGCTGGAAACAGCTCGATCTCCACTTGAAGGACCTTGATGAACCAGCACCAGATCACCTAAGGAGGACATTTCTGGAGTACAGGCAAAGAGCAGCACAGCTGCTTACAGCAGGATTTCTTCCCTCCTGTTTTTTTGCTTTTATTTACACATATATTTAATAAAAACCCACCACCTTCTCTTTGTGGCAAAACCAACAGAAGAAGGAAAATCAGCTAGCTGTTGAGCAAGTCCTGAAGAGCAGAATCAACCCAGGTGCTCCCTGTGCTTTGCTCCTCTGGCTGATTTCAGTGATTCATCACGGCACAATTCCAGCAGCAGCACAGAGGGAAAGGATCCCTGGAATACATACTCCGGTTAGAGGGCGGAATTTCCTCATTTAACCTTAACTTGGAGGCTCGGTGGGGAATTCTCCCTGCCTCAGAGGAACGTCAGCCTCGGCCGGCCGGCAGCACCACCCTCCTCCTTCCCTGGGCCGAGGCCGCCAGAGCGCTTCAGCAGCCTCGCCTCAGCCACTGCTCCTCCATGCCGGGGGTACACGAGGAGCCCCCTCGGGCCCGCCATTTTGTGTCTGCACAAGCCGGGAGAGCCACTGCAGGGCTCGGCCTCGCCGCTCCCCTACGAGCACACCTCCCCGCAGGAAGAAGTCGCAAGCCGGCTGATACTGCCCCTCCAAGCCTCACTAAGCCGGGAGAGACCCCCGTGCAGGCCCAGGGAACTACAGCTGCCCAAGGCCGCCACGGCCTCTCCATCATGACGGGCACCTTCCCCCCCAACCTCCCCGCCCTTCCTTTTATAGCCCACACCGCGCGCCGATTGGCTGCGCCGCCTGTCCGTCAGGCTGGGAATTTCCCGGGGGCGGAACCAGCCCCGGCGCTGGTGGCGGAGCGGAGGGACCCGGCCCAAGACCCCGGCCCCGGCCCGAGACCCCGGCCCCGCCGTGGGGCGCACGGGAGGTGAGCTCAGAGCGCTGCGGGGCCCTACCGCCCTCGCGGACAGCAGCCCTGCCCGGGGCACCAGGGTCTTACCGGGCGCCGGGGTCGCGCCGCCCCAGCGAAGGGGCCCGGGCCGGAGGGAACTGCCGGGATCGGGGCTGCGCGTTGCCCGAATCTGGCCGGCTCTCGGGCCGCTCGCGTGGTCGGGGTGAGACCCCGGAGGGGGTCGGGGCCGCGTCCGCCGTCCCTCGGGGATTTGTCCCGGAGCCTCCCTGTGTCGCGAGCTGTGGCATTAATCGTGCCGTGCCTCAGTTTCCCCTCTCCCGACCAGGGCGGGGGCTGCCGCCGCCCCTACGGGGTACAGGCTGTGGGTGTCTGTGTTCCCGGCGGTGCCCGGGGGGAGCGGAGGAGGCTCGGCGAGGTGCGGGTGGGGGTCCCCCAGCCCCCCGGGCGGTGCTGATGCCCCGGGGCGGCCCCGCAGCGCTGCCGTGCCCGGCCCCGCTCCTTCCTCGCCCCGCCTTGCACAACCCCGGCGTTTCCCCGGGCCCACGCATCTGCCTCCCGACTATCCCTTGTTTGCGATCATCCCCCGGGCAGGGCTGGTTCTTGGGCCCCTTCCGGCGGGGCTGCGGCGGCCGTGGCCTCAAGGACCCTCCTGTCCGTGCTGTTTTCTTTTCCTTCTGGTCCAACTGTGTGTGTCCACATCGGATGCTGATCCAGAGGCTGGAATAGCTGGAGCAGGGATTGCAGCATCCTCCTTTTTTGGGAGGAAGGCATAGTTTGTCTCCCCCTTTCCCCTCCCTCAGTTCCATGCTAAGACCCTCACGGAGGGCAGAGAGAAAAAAGGAATAGAAAAGATGCTGCCTGTCACTGCTGCTTTTAGATGAGAATAGCTCCAGATCTGCAACCTCTCAGAGATCTGGTTATCCTGTCCCTGGCTCACAGGTTGCCTCCTGTATCAAGAAATCAAATGCAGTCTTTTCCCTTGAGCTGGTTATTCCCATCACTTGGGTGGGTTATTGCCACCAAATGGGAGCTGTTCTGCTGCCACAAGCTCTTCTGGAGTGCACATTTCATGGGGAGTGTCATCAGCTGAAGCATTTTGGAGACTGGACTTTGGGCACTGGGATGAGTTCTGGAGACAGGAAGGCTCCAACCAGGCACATCCTTGAGAGCTGTGTCTGTGCTGAGGTGAAGTAGGCAAGAAGAAAACAGGAGAGGCTTTTTGTTACCTTTGGCATCGTTCCTGGTTCTGCAAGAAATCCCACGATGCTCTTTCAGCCTGACCTACACCAGGCAGACCTATTTAGCACAGGGCCGTGGGTTGTTGCTTGCCAGCAGCTGGTACAAAACTCTTGGGTGGAGGAAACCAAACCATCTACTCTTGTGGCTTTGCAGGTTTTGTTTTAAAGCAGCAGTTCTTACACTTTGGGTGGCACTTTGCTGGTGTAGCTTTGTGGTGCCGCTGTCTGCTACCAGCTTGGTTGTTGCTGGCTGAAGCACAAGGTGGGCAGGAGTAGCTTGGAAGCAAGAAAAAGGCTAGAATTCTGTGCCTTGTTCTGCTTTGGAGTGCTGTGACAAGCAGCCATAATGCTGCTGAGCTCTGCAGGGAGAAGTGGAGCAGGCAGGATGAGCCAGATGTCTTTGCAGCAGAAGACAGGGTCTTGCATAAATCCCCCCACCCCATGCTGCCAGTGGAGCTGCATCTCCTGTCTGCACTGAAGCTTGGGCCCATCCCAAGGAGCTCTGCAGCTGTTTGTGGTTACTGCTGTTTGCAAACCTGGCAGGCCCAGGGATATGGTTTATTTTCTATGTAAGCAGCCTCAACAGAAGCAGGTTGTTTCATGAAACCTCTTTGGGAGGTGGGTTTTTGAGGTGAGGGTGGGCTTTCTTGCTGGGGGACATCTTCAATACCTGCTGTGTTTTGGGAAGGGCTCTCGCCTCTCCCACCCTCTCCTTGTGGCTAAACTGGCTTGAAAGGAACACACTGCAAGTGGAGGTTCAGGCTTTTCCCTTTGAGACCTGAGCCTTGCAATGCTTGCTTTCCTCTTCTTTTATTACTCCCAGCTCAGTGGACAGCAGTGTCCAAAAAGTGTCATTACTGCTGCCTCCTAAAGCCATCTCTACTTTTGTTTTCCTGCGAATGAGACCAGTCCAGCAGTCTTAAGAGTCGTTGTCCCTTGTCTAAAAAGCTGCTGGAGCCCTGTAGAAGAAAACCAGTCTGGGGTTTTCCAGTAAAATGATCAAACAAACAAAAAAATCATTCCGTGGTGTCTGAGTGGCTTTTGCTTTCCCTCTGAGGAGGCATGCTGGGGACCCAGCAGCCCCAGTCATGGGAAAATTATGCTGGCAGCCTGCAGGGATTTGTTTTCACCTCCTGTGATCCTGGTGCGGAGGAGGCTTCCTGTGAATGTTGTGAATTGGAGTAAGGAAAAACCCCTTCTCCTTAGGGCTGGCCCATCACAGGATGGGAATTGAAGGGCTGCCAAGCCTGCAGCTCTGGGATGCTGCTCCCCACCCTGGGGTCACTGCCCAAAGCAAACCCCCAGCAGTGCCAGCCCTCTCCTGCACAGGCTTCACAGCCTAAGCTTTGGTATCTTCAGTGTTCAGTAATTTAAAAATAGGAATCGCATCCTTCTGCATGGCTGGTACAGTGATGGCTGTGGCAGTGGTGCATGTTGTTCTGGGTGACAGCAGTGACAGCTCCAGCTCACTCCCAAGCCACTGCACAGCTATTTAAACACCACTCTGCTTTCATCTTTGCCTACGAGTCTCCCCTGCCCACTCAGACTCTCACTCTCTGCTTTTGCTGAGTTGCCATGAAAATTTGCTGCCTGAAGGTCTTGGGTGTCCCGCGTGGGGCCAGCAATGCCCACGGGTGTCCCTCTGGCAATCTGACAGCAGCTGGGCATGGAGCCAGTGAGCTGCAGCCAGGCAGCCACGGTCTGAGCCTGATCCTCAAGCCCCAGGGCTGTGAAATACTGTCAGATCACCTTAGGAGCTGTTGACTGGCAAAGAGGGAAGTGTTTTCTGGTGATTTGGTGGTTTCTGCTGGAGTTTGTGGTAGTTGTGTTTTCTTTGCGTGTCTAACCACCGTTAGGTTCTGGTGTATGGCCCCCCTCTCTCCTTCCCTTGTGTTTTTATTGAAATGAGGTTTTTCACTGTAAATCTCACCTACTTAGGAGAAAAAAAACCACAACAGACCAAGACTGGGATCAGTGACTTGGTCTGTGGTCCCCAGGGTGACCTCTCTGTTCCAGCTGTGCCTTGCAGAGATTGGACTGTGCCTCCATTCCAGGAAAACCCACCCTGTCCCCAGGGATGGCCTGGAATGCTGTGGAAACCCCTCCCTCTTGCTGGCTATTGTTTGCTGGTGAAATTGCTGCAGGTCAGATTCAGTCAGCTGGAAATAGTCCAGTTCCTCTCACCAGCTGTTGTTTGAAAACAGCTCCTGTGGTCCCTTTGCTACAATCTCACTGGTAGGGTACAGACCTTCAGTAGAAAAGTTCTTGATAGACTATTGAGAACAGGGAGTATCAGAGGCTTGCAGTGGCTCCATCTGTCTGGGAGAACATGGGATCATTGTGAGTGAGCTCTGCTGTTTGGCAGGGTGGTCAGTGCAGCTGGACTCTCAGGGATTCCTGCAGGGGTGCACAGGGGACAGGTACCTCCCATGTGCTATGGGACAAGGCAGAAAACCTCCAGGTTTGGGGTCTGGCATGAAGAGAATGAGAACTGGTATTTCAGGCTGCTTCCAGGCCACATGGGGAGATGGTACTGCAGTAGAGGGCAGCTCTTCCCTCTTCTTCCTCCTTTCCCTACCTTCCCTGAAACACACCTGAGCTCATACCAGTGCAGGATGCAGATGCCCCACAAGATGGTCACTGCTGGGTGAGTTTGGTACCCAGCTCCTCTCAGAGCCTGGTCTGGAGCTGCATGTGGTGACTGGACAGCAGTGAGAAGCAGGCTTGGATCCCCAGCCAGCCTGTGATGCCGTCCTCATCCTCTGCTGGGCTGGCCAGGCAGGTCACATGGCCATAGGTGATGGCATTTCCCAGCCATAGGGGTCCCTGCTGGGCTCTTCCAACCTGGCATTGATCACTTCCAGGGATGGGGCATCCACAGCTGCTTCTGGTGCCTCACACCCTCAACAGTGAAGAATCTCTCCCTAATACCTAATCCAAACCTGCCCTCTAGTTAAGACTGGCTAGGACAGTGCTGCCATCACTGAGACCCACAGCTCAGAAACAGCCCTGGTTCTTCCACAGCTTCCTGTCAGCTGCTCTGGGCTCCAGGAATAGCCTCTCCTCAGATCACCCCACACCACCACAGCTGGGCAGTTCCAGCTGCTTGGGACAAGGTCACTGGCTCCCTGTGGCAGGGCAGAAGCAGTGGGGGGGCTTGGCAGCACCTATGGAGCAGGAGGATGATGAGATGCACTAATGCATCTCCCAGAAGCAGAGTGCTGCTGAAGCCAGGCTAATTCCCTGTTGCTGAGGCAGGTGTTAATTGCTGCTCCAGGTGTGGATGCTGCCAGGTGGCAGTTGTCATCTGGAAAGTCCCTGCCGCTCCCTGGCAGGCAGGTCATCCAAACTGAAGATGTGCCTGCATTGCTCATGGCATGAGCATTAGTCTGAGGTTGAAACAGTTTCGGGTCAGGGTATCCCCTTCTTCTTTTTAAATGCCTCCTCTCAGCCCCCTCCTACTTACCAGCTGTCTTGGCTGAGAGAAGAGCACTTTGGGGTGCTCCTGTTGTGCCTCCAGGCAGCATCCCCCCATCAGCTGGCACCAGGAGCTTCTCAGCTGCTGCTCTACTCCATGTCATAACAGCTAGCATCAGGAGGGGTAGTTCTGCTAGGTTGTGCTGTGATTAACAGCTCCTGCTTTATTCCCCCAGGAGACAGGTGAGATCTGGAGCCAGGAGCCTGCCCAGCTGTCCCCAGGCCAAACTGCAGCAAGGGGGAGGCCTTAGGCCACCCACAAGTGCAAGGAATTGGAAAAGCAGTTAGCATACTGCTTGTGGGTGTTTTGTCCCCTTGGACTTTGCTCCCAGCCTGGCACATGCCTAGGTGTTTCCTGTGCCCAATTCAGGAAGCCATACTTCTGGCAGCCAGTTTTTCTGGCTGACCAGGAGGACAGAGTAGGTCCTTGCCTGGCTCCTGGGGCTCATCACCAATACACCCCAAACTTCCTCCCAGTTGCTGGTTAAGGCTTTTGGACTTGCAGACACTGCCCCTACCAAAGAGCCCCTCACAAGCCTTCATGCAGCCCAGAAATACCATGTGTTGAGCAGGTGACAGTGCCCAGGTTTACTCTGGTGCAGGTGAATCCTCCTGGGCTGCATCTCTATCTCTCCAGCGATGCAGAAACCAGGGGTTGCAGCCTTCTCTGTGACTCCATTGCCCTTCATGGGTGAGAGCCAGCCCCAAGTGGGGCTGCTGGTGATGCCTCCTCGTGTGACAGTTCTCATGGCCATGAGTCACCCCAACACATTCACCCCAGGCAGGGCTGGAGGGGGAAGTGCCTTCACCTGGGTCACTTGTTGGCTGGCTGGTGAGCAGCGAGGCACCAGCACAGCACCCTGGACCCCCATATGGTTGGAACCAGGGGATTGTGGTACCATCTGGAGCCAGAGAAAGGTGACACCGTGCTCCATTGCCTTGCAGGGATGCCTGGCTGGGAGGTAGGCGACTGAACAGCAGGCATGGAAGGGAGAGGACCCTATCATATCTATGACCCTGGTGGGGGCACAGATGAGAATGGATCCACGGCCTTGGAGCGGCTGGTGGAGGAGAACGCCCGGCTGAAGGAGAAGATGCAAGGGATCAAGTCTATCGGTAACTGCTGCCTGCCTGGGGGATGAGATTTGCTTTTGGGGCAGCCCAGCCTGTGCCCATAAAGCCAGGGGTTTCTTGCTTGATTGAGGAAGGGTGCTGGTAGAAGCTGGGGGTCTTGGCACTGGGACAGCAGCAGAACTCTCCCTATCCTGGAGAGTTAGGCAGGATGTCTGAGCTTTTTCATATGGCGATACAGAGGGAGCAAGAATTTTGCTGAACTTCTGGAGTGTTTTATGGTGGAATAAATGGCTGGAAAGGAAAAACAAGTGCTGGAGCAGAGACAGATCCATGGAGTTCATATGTGCTGGTATCTGTTCTGCTTTTGAAAATCTGCACCTCCCGCAAGCCCTGTTGGCCCAGGGGCTTTTCCCAGGTGCTTCTCAAGGAACTTTATGTTGAGTGCTCCCTGCAGCAGCAGGAACATGCCAGTGTTGAACTGTTCCAGCTGAGTTGTGCCACCCTCTTTCTTCTCCTTGTCAGCCTTCCCCCTCTTCTACCCCCAGTTTTGCTTTCTGTCTCGTGAGCCAGCTTCCTCCTTTGAGTCCTGCTTCTGCAGCTGAATTTCCACCTGCCTCGTGATTCCTGTTGTGTCACCATGCCCTTACCTGGGACAGGGACTCACTGATGTGACAGCAGTCCCCCTTCATCACGGGAGGATTGCATTATTCATGCCAGACCACAAAGTGGGGAGGTTGGACCTGTAAGTCCACCAACTCAGGCTTAAATTTGTCTCTTCTAAGTAGAGGAGACCTCTGAGAGCCACAGTGGTGCCTTCTGCCTCCTGTAACCAGTCCTGTGTGTGTCAGCATGAGGATCTCTGAAGTCAGTGAGCCGCTGATCCAGCTTTGCTATTGGATTTATCCCAGAATAGTTGTTTCCAGATGAAGGAGGACTATTCTGGGCACTGCTCCAGCCAGACAGGGTTTTTGGTGCTGGTGGATGGGGCTACTTCAGGACAGGCACTCAGGGAAGGAGACTGAACATTCTTCTGTTGCCCACAACAGGAGAACTTCTGGAGGAGTCCCAGGTCGAAGCATCCAAGCTGCGGCAGAAGGCAGAGGACCTTGTGAAGGACAACAAAATGCTGATTGGATCATCTTCCTTGGAGGACTTGGTGGAAACCGGAGGTAGGAGATGTGAGGCTTATGGGGGAGGAATAACCTGATGGCTCAGAATCCTGAGCTTGGGGGAAGGGAAAGGCTGTACAAGAGACGTTAATGAAGCTCCCTTGCAGCTGTGTTATCTCTAGAGTGTATCAAACCACTGCCATCCTCCCTTCTAAAAGGAGATTTCTGTCCCTTGCCCATAGGTAGGGTGGAAATAATCCATCAGTGCCTGACCTTGCAGGGGTTTGCTGTCTGCATCCCTGTGCCAGGTGGAGAGAGGCCCTGCTCTCCAAAAGGCTCATGGCTGCATCCTCTCCCCTCTCTGCAGCCGTCGGCCCTGATCCCAGCTTTGCACGGGCAGCTCCAGGCAGTGCCCAGCCGGACATGGAAGCACGGAAATCACCTCCAAGTGTGAGTCTGCTGAATGTGGAAGCTGGTGCTGGCATGGCTGGAGAGGGAGGCACTGTCCATCTAATTAAAGCAAAAGGAGGCTGTCTTTAGCCTCTAGGAACAGGGATGAACCTGAAAGGAGGGGTCAGTTCCCTTGCTGTACTCCTGGTGGTCCCTCTCTTTGTGTGGTGGGTATCTTGGGCTGCCATTCCCTGGGTAGCTCTGACCTGGCTGCCTCCCCTTGCAGGGATCCTCCTCAGAGTTCAAGATCATTGCCATTGAAGCGCAGGGATTTTCTCAGGAGAGCAGGAGAGCAGTGAGTGGCCCTGGTTCCTACAGGATTTGGTTTTGGTGGGTGGGGGGTCAAGCCAGTGTTAGGGGCTTGGGGCTATGCAGGGCTGAAGTTCTGCACCCAGGCAAGCACCAGCAGGGTTGGCTGACCCATGTCAAGGCAGCCCTTGGGCAAACCACAGAGGAGGGATAAACTGGGCAAGGGTCCTCCCCCAAACACAACTGGCCTGGCTGGGCCTGGGCGAGAGACCAGTGAAGCAGCCCCAGCCAGGTGGGAATGCCAGTGTCTGCAGGTGCCAGATGACAGTGACAGGAAGAGCTGTGACAACCCAAGTAGATGTCAGTGATGCTCTGATGTTCAGCTGGTGCCCACACTGGGTGGAAGGACCAGGCCTCCAAGCCCTGTCATTGCTGACAGGGTCTGCCCTAGCCAAAACACCTCTGTGTGCTCCATTTGCTGCCACCTGAATGTCCTCCTGATTGTCATTGCCCCATCCTGTCCTGCTCTGGTTTTTTGTGTGCTGGAATGGAGGGGAGAAAGGATGGAGAGCCCAAGGGGAATGAATATCAGCTGGCACCACATGGTACCAGTTAGACATGCTCTCGTTGCACATCCCTGTTCACATTGGCCAGAGAGGTTCTTGGAGGGGTTGAATCTTACTGGACACTCCTGGGGTGCAGCTATGAGGTGATGGAGAACAGAATGGGATCTGCTTGGCCACCAGCTGCTGGTTCCTGAACCAAGTCCAAGTCCTGTGCTCACAGCCAGATTCTCCCAGTTTGGGTCCTGACTGCCTCCCTGGCCAGCAGACATGGGTGGGAGGAGCTGGCTGTGCTGTGCCCCACGCAGACCCTCCCACAGCAGGTTTGGGACTGTAAACTCCGGGGTCAGGGTGCTGGGGACACACTGGGCTACCCTGTGGTGCAATCTGGGGCATTCTCACAGGCAGCAGGTGAGTCAGTGGGGCTGAGAGCAGAGGAGGCATAGGTTTGCTGGCACATCCCCAGCTCCTCCCAGCAATGCCATGTGTGCCAGCTGTTGTGCCAGTGGCAGCTCCTAGGCTATGAAGGAGTTACCCAACCACACCAGAGAAGCATAAACCTCCTGGAGACACTCCCCATGGGCAAGGTACACCCTGACACTGGTGGGTGTGTCCTGACCTGGGCTTTCCCAGCCACTGTTTAAATCCCATGACATCCACTTGGCTGTCACTTGCCAAAGGGCTCAGGTTCCTGGTGCTTGGCATGTCACAGCAGCAGGGAGCACAGAAGTAGGACAGGTGGAAGGAGAACATGGGAATTGGGGTAAGAGCACTGCCTCTTCCAGCACAGACCAGGGTGTACGTAGAGAGGACAATCTCAGGAGCTGGAATTTTTAGTCTCAGTGCAGATGGAAAGAGCTCAAATGGAGAAGACACCAAGGGTGGAAATGCTTCCATTGCTGTCAGCAATTTGACAGTGTGTTCTCAGAGTGTCAAGGGGCACAGGGAATCCATGAGGTGCTGTCATATCCTCCTCCACCTGGGGACTTGGTGTGCCATATCCAGCAGCTGGGATTCTGACCTTTACAAAGGTGACACTTTGTAATCAGACCTTTACAAAGGTTTTTCAGCGTACTGAGAGGTGCTGCAGAGTGTCTTGGTGCGGGTCCAGCTCCCAGCCACAGCCCTAGATGGGATGTGAAGTCTATCTGCCCCAAGAGGGACTTTGCAAAGCTCTTTTAACTGGTCTGACCACACTTGATCCCCTCCCCATCCCCAGGATTTGGAGCAGCCATCGAACGAGGATGCCAACCTGTTGCCCCAGCTGCAGCAGCTGGAGAACACGCTGAGTGGCTGTGCCAAGGAGGCCAGCAAGGACCAGGTCTTTGTGCGCATGGGCTACATGGCCTCCGAGCTCAAGCGCTTGGCCTCCAAGGTGCACAAGAATGAGCAGAGAACATCGTTCCTGCAGGTGAGCGAGGGCTGGCCTGGTGCTTCATGGAGATTTTCCCCCTTCTGTTTTTTCCCACCAAACCCCTCCTGCCCATCCTGAGGTGGACACCCACCTCCTAAGTGTGGTTTGGTGGGAGGTGTGGCCATGGTCCTCACACTGCCAGTGTTCACCCTCCAGACGCTGTGTGAGACGCTGCATAGTGAGAACAAGGAGCTGCGCACCAAGCTGGAGCATGATCTGGAGCAGAGAAACCAGGCTCTGGAGAAGCTCAGGTGAGGGTGGGCTATATGGATGGGGACAGGGCTGCCCTGGAAGCTTCTTCCTGCTGACCTATCTCTTCCTGCCCACAGGTGTGAGAACCAGGAGCTCCGGAGGATGGTGACACTGAGCAGCCAGGACAGTGGAAAGAGGGAAGCCACTGAGCAGGTGAGAAGGCAACATCTCCTTGGAGAGGGCTGGGAAGGAGGCAGGGAGCCTGCTGACACATCAGCAAAGATGGCCTCATTGTAATTGAGCCCCTAGTTTGTCCCAGTATGACCAGAAGGACTTCTCAGGGTCTCAAGGGGTATGAGGGAGGCAGTGGGAGGGGAACTGGCTTGAGTTTAGCCAGCCTTGGGCACAGCCTCCAAAGCCCTGAGGGTCCCCCCCGTGCGCGTCCAGCAGAGCGGGGCCATGGTGGAGAAGGCGCCAGGCAGAGAAGAGCTGGAGGCCAAGGAAAAGAAGGTGAAGATCCTGGAGCACCAGCGCAGGGAGGTGAGGACCAGGCTGGGAGGGAGGCACCACTAAGGAGGCGGGGAGTGGGCAGAGGGGCACAGGGCTGGGATGGCACCAAGAGACTGGAGCAGGGCTTCAGAGCTGCAGGGAAGCACTGCTGGAGCTGGGATCTCCATCCAGCTGGTCCCAAAGTCCTTTCATGGCAGGAGTCTGCTGGGGACCACCACAGCTGGTTCGTAGCAGTGTTTGGGCTCCTGTTCAGCCATCCCTCTCTCCCTGCAGCTGCTGGAGGTGAACAAGCAGTGGGATCAGCACTTCCGCTCCATGAAGCAGAAGTACGAGCAGAAGGTAGGGCTGGGTGCTTGGGGGGCACATTCCTGCTGGGTGCTGGCTGTGGGCACTCAGAGGAGATGTTGTAGGGAGGTTTGGCGTCTGCCTGTGCCTCCTTTCCCCCAGTGTGGGTCCTTCCAGACCAATGCCCCCACTCCCTCCTGGCAGGTCACGGACCTACACCAGGAGCTGGCTGAGGCTCGCAGGGCAGTGACCGAGCTGGAGTCAGAGCGGGAGCAAAAGCAACGGGATTTTGACCGCAAGCTGCTCCTGGCCAAGTCCCGGATTGAAACAGAGGAGGCAAGTGCCTTGGGAAGGGTGACAGGGAGTTGCCAGCCCAGTTTCCCAGCCCTGGCTGATCTCTCCCAAACCTTGGGTCCTGCAGGCAGAGAAGGAGAGGCTGGCCATGGAGGTGAGGGACCTGCAGCAGAGGATGCGGTTCCTGCAGGAGCAGCTGGCTCCAGTCACCAGGCAGCGGGAATACCAGGAAAAGGAGATCCAGAGGCTAAACAAGGTGGGGGCCACGGCACAACCCCTCACTGCAAAATCTCTTCAGTGTTGTCCAGTCTCTTCATCTCTCTCAAATCCAAAACTGACCCTGATAACCGTCTCTTGCCCAGGCAGAGACTTGTATGAGGCCCACCACATTCCTCTGGTTTCCGAGGAAGGGGGTTCAAGGAGGGTTTGTTGTCCCTCTTGTCCCTGCCCAGTTATACCCACTTCCCACACTGGGCACATGCCTGGGGTCCTCCAGAGATATCTTGGGCACTGAGCTTGCTCTGACCCTGCTCCCTCCTCTTCTCTAGGCACTAGAAGAGGCCTTGAATGTCCAAGCCTCTCCACCACCCATCTTTGCCATGGAGCCAGCAGGGAAGCTGCCACAGCAGGAGTTGCTGACCCAGAATGAGCTACTCAAGCAGCAGGTAGGGCTGCTTGGAGTCACTGGGAATGGGCAAGGAAATAAATGTCCTGGATCTCCACAACAAAAAGCCCCGTGTGCCAGCAGCTAGGCAGGTGTCAGTGCTGGGGTGGTGGGGGTTGGGGACCCAACTCAGCATCCTCCAGGCATTCATCTGGAAGGACCACAGCCATGGGCCATCAAGCAAGCCCACATGCCTGGGGCATAGCTGGTGGAGTCAATGGGGTTGCTTAGGGGAGGTGTCTGCCATCAGCCAGGTGCACCCACTTTCTTCATTCCTGCCAGGTGAAAATTTTTGAGGAAGACTTCCAGCGGGAGCGGAGTGACAGGGAGAGGATGAATGAGGAGAAGGAAGAGCTGAAGCAGCAGCTGGAAAAGCTGCAGAAGCAGTTGGTCCTCTCCAACAACCAGGTGAGCAGCACTGGGTGGTACTAGCAGTGTTCTGGGAACCCCGTGTCAACCCCATGTGTCTCAGAAATGCTTGCCCCCAGTGTCACAGTCCCTGTACATACCTAGGAGTAGGGGCTGAAGGAGCACAGGAAGGCCAGAGGGGTGTTTTTTCTGGTATTTGGCACTGCCAGAGCATCTCCTTCCATTCACCTCCTCTTTCTGCATCTCTCCTGGGGGTCTGATAGGGGAAGAGTGGTTCGGGCATTCCCTCAGCAACCCTCACGCTGTGGAGATGGGGGGTGGCAGGGTGAGCTCTTCACTAACTCCTCTTCCTCCTAGTTGCGAGCCTCCAAGGATGATTGCCAGAGGGAAAAGGAGGAGAAGGAGAAGCTGAAGAAGCTGCTGAAACAGCACAAACAGGTAGGGATGGGAGGAAATCCTCCTTGGCCAGAGGGGCTGGATGCCGCAGGTGATGGGGGGTGGTGGTGGGCTGCCCTTGGGATCGCCCCAGCATCTGTTCTGGCTCCTTGCAGGCTTCTGGAGAGAGGCTGCACCCTGAGCCTGGGCCAGGGCCGCTGGGCCCAGCCTGCCCCGTGTACCAGTACCAGTACAGTCCCCCCATGGCTCACCCCATGTACCACGGCTACGACGAGTGGCAGCAGATCCGATACCCGCCAGCCATGCCGGCCGAGCACACACAAGGACAGAACTTTCACCACTTTCCCCCGGTGAGACTCTACCTGTGCCAGCAGCAGGGGGAGCAGAGGGTGACATGGCTGGGCCTGGGACTCACTGCTCTCCAGGGCCACCGAGTCCCAGAGCAGGGAGCTGACCACATGTATCCTATTGGCATGCTCAGTCCCTTTCCTCCCCTTCCTTCTCCCCACATTGTCAATCAATAACAGAGTACAGCCTCATGATTCACATCCCAGGTAATTCCCTGTCTCTGTTCCACCTCTTCTCACAGCCCGAGTACCCCTGGCGCCCGCCCTGTGCCATGGCTCGCAGCCAGAATGCCCAACCAGTGGCTGGGGTGAAACCAGTCCCCAAGGACTTGGGTAAGGCTCCAACCCTCCCTGGCAGGAGTGCCCATCCTTCACCCTGAGACTTGGGGCATTTGGCTAAACACATGGGGAGGGATGAGGGCACAACTTCCCAGGCAGTGGCCGTTTTCCCTTAGTCCCCACCTCTCATCAGCTGAGGGAATGATTTTGCCAGGGGGTTGGTCCCTGCTGTATGCCTGCCAGCATCCCTAGAGCACCTAAAGTCAAGCTGTGAGCCATGAGGCTAACAGCTCATGGAGTTAGGGCAGTTGGTGCTCAGGGATAACAACCATGCCATGGCTGGCATGCTTCCTGTGGGGCTTGTGTGAGAATGAAGAACTGTGCTTACGCTGTGCCCACCCCTCTTTTGTGTCTCAGAACAGGCAGGTCCCGGATTGCCCTAATGCCAAGGACCAGCCACACTCCGACACCAGTGGAAGAGGAGTAGGGTGTGTGTGTGTGCCCGTGTGTGTGTGTGTCCAGGAGCTTCCTCCAGCTGCCAGTGCCTGTGCAAGGACATGTGCTGCACATGGGGGCTCAGCAGCACCTTCCCCCAAGGAAATCATGAAGGAGGGACTAAAGGTGCCATCGTGGTGGCAGCCAGCACGGGGCCAGTCTGCTGTGGCCATCCCCTTCCCCACGAGAAGCCAGGCCTGGCATTGCTGTAGACCCGAGCCAGGTCTTCAGGGAAGAGGAGCCAGTGTTTCCCAGGAGCTGCCCCGATCCAGAGCCCCTAGAGGAGTGGGTAACAGTGGGGATTCTCCCAGTGGTGGGAGACCCCACACTCACAGGCAGGTGCTGGCCACAGCCATGGCCCAGCCTGAGGGTGGTTGGTGTCTTTGTATTTATTTAAGGACTGAAGTGTGGCTGAGTCTCTCTGGTTTTGTCCTGAAAGCTGTCTCCTGTGGGGCAGCCTCTGCGTGGGGAGAGGGAGGGATACCAGGGCTGTTGGTCCCCATGTGCTGAGATACAGCCATAGAGACAGAGTGCAAGGGGAGCCCAACTTTTGCTTAGGCACCCCAGGATCTGTTTCCTCAAGTGCATGCCCCCCACCTCCGTGTGCTGAGCTCAGCCCCTCACCCTCCCCTCTTCTGCCCCCCACCTCTGCCAGGGCAGGGAAGCCCCTGCTGCCCCCTCTGCATTTTCATGCAGCAGTGGCCTTGGGGACACTGCACACAGCAAATCTTGCTCCACTAAATAGATCTGGAGGCGGGGGAAAAGACAAACAAAACCCAGTTTCTCTAAGCATGTCTGTCACAGGTGTGACAGCAGGAGGCACAGGATTCCCTGTATGCTCCTCACTGGCGGTTGTCCCTGGTCCCTCCTCCAGCCCTTTTGCCCACCCATCCTCTGCACTCACTCCCCATCCTGTCCCCAAATGCTGGGCTGTGATGGTAAGTCCATGTTTGCAGTTACTATGGAAAAAATTAAGTTTCTCCAGTGAGGCACTGCTACCCCCAGACTGGCCACTGTACCCCCCACTCTATCCCCTTACCCCTGGCCAACAAGTGGAGCTGCATGTTTGCAGAGCCTTTATTTGGTGTTTCTATGATGGGTGATGAGGGGCTGGCCACCCCTGACCAGGAGAGCAGCACGTCTGTGTGCCAGGACCACGGGCAGCCTGAATGCACTGAAGAGCTGCTCCGCGCTCGGCACGGTCAGGCCCGGCCCGCCCCAGCCAGGGGCTTTCGGGCCGAGCCTTCATGGAGATGTGGTCTCCTGCTCCAGGGACAGCCAGCCCCTGCATCCTCCCACTGCCCAGGATGTTGGAGAGGAGGAGGCAAGCTGGAGGCCAGGACATGTCACCACCAGGAGTGGAGGTGGGACACAGGGATATTGGAAGTACCCCACTGCCATTGCTGAGGTCTCTGCCACAAGGTTGCCCAGCCCAGAACCCTGACTGGGGGTGCCAGAGATGGGAGCAATGGAGTGGACAGTGCGTGATTTCTGCTGCTGGGGAACATCTGGGGAGGGAGTGGAACAGGAAGCAGCTGGGGAGATGCTGGCCCTCATGCCAGCAGCCTGAGGCTTTACTGCTCTGGCTATTTATCGCTGTTCTCCTGCTGCCGCTTCCTCAGGTAGTTCATGATGTCATTCTTCACGACAGAGATGTTGGTGCGATGGTACCAGCGCATGATGGGCACGCCCTCAGGGCTGACCAGGAATTTCTCAAAGTTCCACTTGATGTCATGGTTCCGCAGAGGCTCCCAGAAGAGTTTGTTGGGGTTCCCAAACTCCTCCGCCACCGGTGGACAGGCGTTCTGCAATGGGGAGCCAGTGCATCACTGCCATGCCCCTCCAAAAAGGAAGCTGGGTGTGTCCCACTCATCTCCCCTTGCCATAGTACCCACCTTCAGGAAGGTGAAAATCTTCTGCTCATTGGCCCCATTCACATCTCCCTTCTGGAACAGCTGGAAGTTGGGAACAAAGCCACCTCCTGGCCGGACATACCTACAAGGCAGGGAACAGGATATTGTGCAATAGACAGCTCTGGGTGCTTGCACAGGGGTGGTGACAGGACCCCAAAGCCCTTGTTTGGGGGCCACAGGCAGTAGCAGCTGCAGCCTATGCTCCCAGCACCTGGCTGGGACCCCAGCCAAGCCTGCGGAGTGAGGTGTCCCACAGCCCCCACCACAGTACTCACTTAAGTGCAGGGAGGATCTCTGAGTTCTGGCCAGGTTCCTGCTTCCCAAATTGGTTGGAGGGGAAGCCGAGGACCACAACTCCCTCGTTTCTCAGTTCATCTTGTAGTGCATTCAGTTCTGCATGCAAGGAGAGCGAGTGCGTTAGCAGAGCACCGGGTACACCTGCATTTACCCCCCTGGGACCATCCCAGTCCAGGCCCTGAGGAACAGGCATTAACCCTTTCCCCAGCTCCCTGAGTGGACCATGGGGACGTGCCAAAGGCTGCACTCCTGGGCCCTGCCCTGACCCCGAGGTGCCCGTGCCCCTCAGGACTCTTACCAACATACTGCAGGGTCAGGCCTCAGTATGTGGCTACGTTGACGAAGAGCACTGTCTTCCCCTTGTACCTCTCAAAGGGGATGTACTCCTCCCCATCGAGGGCCAGGGCCCCGTAGCTGTAGATGGTGTCCTTCACCGAGTGGTAGCAGTCCACCTGTGGGGCAAGGAGCATCCCGTGGGAGCAGGCTGGGGGCCACCAGCCACCCCGCTCCCCTTGCCCACCACCAGCAGAGCAATGGGGCCAGCCCTGCTGCTGGGACAGCTGCCAGCGTTGTGTCCCCTGCCCTGAGTGCCGCTGGCAGCAGCCCGGTTCCGGCATGCCAAGGTCGCGGTGGTGGGACAGGCTGACTGGGGTATGCGGATGCACATGGGTCTGGCTGCAGCTGGAGGAATGTTTACCGAACAGGGAGCAGCAGGAAGGCGAGCGGCTGCAAAACAGCCGGCGTACAGGGGGAGGCCAGCACCAGAATCCCGAGGCTGTGGGCAAGTGACCCACCACCCTGGAAGCCCTGGGGGATAGGGGCAGTGCAGGGGTTCCGGGTGGGATGGGGAACGGGCCAGGAAGGGTTGGGCTGAAGCAGCCCCTGCATCTGGGGCCACAGGGGCTAACCCAGAGGAGCCCACCTGTCCCCACCAGGGTACCCAGGCTCAGCCAAGTGCCACCGAGGGGCTATTTTGGGAGCTGGCAAGACGTGAAGTCACAGGGGCTGTGCTCGAGGAGTGGGCTCCGTGGGACTGTGGGGTCCTGGTGGCAAGGTGGGGAGCCTGCCCGCTGGGCTATGGGGACACGGTGGGTTCCATACCTTCCAAACATGGGAGAACCCTCACAGACATGGCATGGAAAAAAGTCTCCGTGCTCTACCTCTGGGGAGGTCACTTGGGGGACACGTGGCTCTATCCCCACCCCTAGGACAGCGATTTTTGGCCCGTGGCAAGGGCCAAACAGAAAATGCCCCCATGATCCAGGCACTGGGATTGTAGGGGGACGGGGAGTGGGGGGTCACGGGGCCACCGTGCCCCACCCCTGCCCCGGGGAGCCCTGCAGAGAGAGCCTTAGGAAGAGGCGCGTCCCCAGGGCGTCACACACCCCCTAAACCCCCCTGAACGCCCCATGGGGGTGTCCCCCTCCTCTTACCTTCTCCTTCTCCTCACTTCTCCCCAGCTGGACGAGCCCAGCCAAGAAAAGGGGCAAAATCCAGTTGCTGCGGGAGCAGCCCCCCATGGCTGGGCGCGGGGTGCCGGCAGCCCCTGACAGCCCGGGGCAGACGGCCGGGACAAGCGCCGCTGTCGCTCGCCGTCACCTCGGAGCCCGGCGGCCGAGAAATAGCTGCGGGGCTGCGAGGGGGGAGCCAATGGCCGGGGGGGGCCGGGCCGGGGCCGCGTTAACCGTGTGGGCTCTGGGACGGACACACGGACGGACACCGCCCGGGGGTGGCACCACGGCCTGGCGGGGACCCGGGGCACCCACGGGGACACGGGGCAGCGGCATGTGCCGAGGGTTTATGCAACGTGTTACCCGAGCCGGGATTAAACACGCAAGGTGGGGGGAAGAGATATCGGGGGAAGTGGGGAAAGAGGTGACGGGGGGTGGAGAGGGGCCAGGGTGGGAGAAGTGTCACGGGGCACAAGTGCCCCATCCTGTGCAGGTCACCTAGCCAGCGTGACATTTTCTCCCCAAGTGGGGTGTTGACACCCGAGGAGGAGCAGGCATCAAACCCTCCCAGCAGCAGTCTCGGGGAGGCCGAGCTTGGGTTCGGTGGGTGCCCCCGCAATGGCTGCTCGGGCTGTGCAGGGGAAGGTTGGTCCCACTCCTCTCCTTAGTGCCCAGTAAATGAAGGTGCTACTAGAGGCAGCTCTGGAGGAGGATCCCTCCTGCCAGGAGCTGTTCTGCAGCTGGTGAGCTGTGGCTCCGTGGTGACCCTGCTGGGGTCAAGGGCAGGGCACTGCTGTCCCTTAGCCCTTGGTGTCCCCAGGGGCAGGAGTTTCCAAGGTTGTGTTTGCTTAGCCAAAGAATGTGAACATTTACCCTGGGCTGTCTCCAAGGAAAATATCCGTGGTGAGGTGTAAATTCCCTGAAATCCCCCAACAAAATTATTCAGTGGGAGATTTAATTGGCTGGAGGGGAGCTGGGGGAGTTGTGGTTTTGGGGGGAGGCTGGTCTGGGGTGGAGGACAGTATGGAGTGGCAGTGAGTGAGTCCTGGGGGGATTATGAGTGCCAGCATGAGGTTTGCCTTTACTAGAAAGCAGGGTCAGCCCTGCCACGATGCTGTCACTGAGCCAGCTGCTGGAAATGCCACCAAGGAAGGGGAGTGTGGCCATGGGTTAAGAGGAAGCTGGGAGCAATCTCCTAGTCTGTGTTCTTCCCCAGAAGGAACACCATGTCCTGGGAAAGGCTGATGTTGTGAGGCTCCAACTGCAGCCTCATTTGGCGTGGGAGGGCTGGGGGTTGGGTACATGTCCTAGGCAGAGAAGCCACGGAGCAGGGGAGCTGTGGGTCTCTGTCACTGGCAGCATTTCCCAAAGCTTTAAACCTGCACTGCTACTGGGGGAATGGTTTAGCCCTGCCCTGCCTGGACCCCAAGCATCGTGGGGTGTTTACCCAGGTCCAGGCAAGTCCTCAGGATGCTCAGCCACTGCCTGGGGACTGCACAGAGCCCATCACAACATGCCAAGAGCCTGGCCAGCCACAGAGGTGCTCTGGTCGACTCTCACAGATATGGCTGTGAGTGAAGTGGCTCCTTGCCAAAACCTGTAGGAGCCAATACCTGGGGTTTGACCCTCCCCACCTACTTCCCAGGTTCTATGGAGATTTGAGGCCATGGGGCTGCAACTCCTGGCCTGCACATCTCTGCATCCTGCAGCCAACAAGGACCAGTGCTGTGCTCCTCAGCATAGCTCACGCTTCTGGCCCTGACCAGGGCTTGAGCCACCTCCTGTGACAGGGCTAGGACAGACCTGGGGAGCTGCTCAGGACTCCCTGCCCTACTATTTCCCACCACAGGAACAGCCACCCACATATAGTTATGCACAGTGTAGTTGTGTCCCATCCACGTGTCCCTGATCCCTGCCATAAGCAGTGAAAGTCTGAGTCACTCCTGAACTCAATTTTCCTAAAACCAAAATAAGGGACTCATTTATCGAAGTCCTGTCTCCTTGGGTCCCAGTGCCAAATCAGCCTTGGTGGAGGTGGGGAATGGGACTGGTGGACTCCCTCTCTGCCACTGAGCTTCCATGTCACCCAGTGTCCCCAGCGTGCTGTGCCATGCCATTCTGGAGGCTGCATGGACTAGCTAAGGGGCCCAGGGGTTCTACCAAGACTGTGTTTCTCCACTCTGCAGGGTTGGGGTCCTCTATCCCAAAAGATGAAGCAGGGCAGGCTGACCCTCACACAAACCTTCCTGCTTAGTTATTTTTCCATCAGAGCTAGGCAGGAGCCAGCTCCTGCCTGCTGCAGATGTTTGTCAGGAGTCTGGGGCGGGAGGCCAGGTGCTTCCAGCTCCCCACCACCATGCTGTCACTGCCACCAGCCTCCCTGGCTGTTCCCTGAGCTACGTGCTGGGGCTGCAGACACCTTGTGCCAGGCTGCAGAGCCCCAGCTGAGCACAGGAAATATGAAAGCAGGGGTGGGGACCATCTAGTGCTGCCTGCTGGGCTAGTCCCAGAGCTGACGGAGGAGTATTTTCATGCAGAGGGACAGGGATGGTGCCAGCAGCATGGCAGGACAGTGGCAGAGAGCTTGGGCAGTAGCAGGCAGCATTGCCCTGGCTAGCAGCAGTGCAGCTTCCCTCTGGCAGCCTGGCCTGGCATCAATCCCAGGGCAACCACTGAAGCTTTGTTCTAAGTGTGTGACGGGAAGCAAACGCAAAGCAAGCCCTGTCAGGCGAGAGGCCCCAGCTCTTTGAGCACCAGGCTTCCCTGGGCTGCCAGCCCACAGCTCACCCAGCTCTTGCTGCTCTGCCCCAGCCCGTGGCACAGGGAACAGCCAGGGAGGCTGTGCTCCCACACATGCCCTGGTTCAGCAGCAGCCTCCCTGCTGGGCATGGTGCCCAGCACCCTTTGGAGTGGGGGTTCCCCTTCCCGAGTGCCCCCACAGCCCCCAGGCTATGTGCTCTTCCCCTCCTGGCATTGCCATCCCTTCCTTTTCCTGGGGAAGATTTTCTCCCTGTAGAAATGCCTCTGGCCCATTGTTCCCTGCAAAGGGAGGCTGCTTAGAGGCAAAGTGAGAGCCAGCATCCTGCATCACTTTCCCCTTTGGGGACTGTCCCATCTGTCTCCACCAGGAGCAGCCCCCATGGGCCAGCAGCCAGCTCCTACCACACACCAGCACCTCCAGGGAAGCATCCCAGCAGATGCTGAATCACTTCTGTGCCTGCATCACCCTGCCTGCTGCAGAGCAGGACCCACTTCTCAACAGAAAGGCATTTTTCCTTGGCAAAGCTCCATGCAAACCCTGCCTCCAAGTTCCAGCACTGTTCAGGCATTGAATTCAGGGCCACAGGGGGATTTAATTATTTGCTCCATCCTGGAGGAGGAATTTCCAACTTGACAGTGTTGGAAATCCAGTTTAAATCCATTCTCCTGGGTGATGTCTGCCATCTTAATGCTTTAAAAAATGTTGTGGCTTCTCCCTGCTTTACCTCTGCTGCCATTTAGCTCCATGTTTGTTGTTATGAGCAAACCTGTCTTTCCAAGTCCTTTCCTGGAGATGTTTGCCACAGGTTTGAAACTTCCCAGAAAATTCATGCCAAGAAAGGAAATCTCTTACTTCCCTCTGCTGCTCTTGACAGGGGAATGCAGAGGCAGGAACAGCCATCATGTATGGTTGCATGAATGTGGGGAGAAGTGTCCCGTGCTTTTCTTCATGTTTTGCTCCAAACCAGGCTTCCTTCCCAAACCACTGCAATGTTTGTGACTTCTCCCCTATTTCTCTCATAGCAAAGCTTCTCAGCACTTCTGGTGCTGCTGGCCATCCCCATAGTGCCCCCAGGGAAGCAATGCTGGGGTGGAGCACAGGGGAGAGCAAAGCCAGGGCTGCTCCCACCCTGCGCATCAGTAATGTTGTCCAGCTGCTGCTGCGCTGTGCCAGCAAGGGATGGAGAGAGGAAGAAAAACAGCAAAATAACTCGGGTTATTTGCCTCAAACTGCAGCTCGAGAGAGGAAGAGTTGATAGCTCAAAACAGAAATATGTTTTTTTGGCTCAGCAAGGAATATGTGTCTGCTCCCTCCCAGCACAACCACAGTCTGTGGCTCCAGTGCAGGCACTTCTGCTCACCAGGACCTGCATCTCTCTACTAGGCTCCCTCCCCAGGGTGGGAGGTGTTTGCCTAAGGTCCCTGGGAACCTCCTGCCCCTCTAGCCCCATCAGCCAACGCAAACCCAAATCTGGCTGTTGTGGATCAAGCCACACAGGGATGGCACACAGGGTTTCCAACACTGCAGGGCCAGTTGCTCCTTTCAGCACAGAAAATAGGATTTAAACAATTCCCACGAGCATCACTGTAGTCTTTCCTCACATTCTTGCCTGATTCATTCTGTCAATTTTGTGACCTTTCTTGTGAGTCACCAAGATGCGGTTTCAGCCCCAGGGCTCCTGCCACACTGACCCAGCACGAGGCTGGTGTGAGGGAAGCAGTGCTGGTCACCTGAGTGGGAGGAGAACAGCCACAACCACTGTCAGAAAGTCCTGAGGGATCCTTCTCACCCACTGTGTCCAGACTAAGGTTTGCCCTAGTGGAGCATGGGGCTGGGCTGGCAGTGAGCTTCCCGCTGGGCTCCAAGGCCAGACAGAACTCCAGGGACCTTGGGGCAAGGCAGTGCAGGACGTCAGAACGGGGAGCGTTTCTGGAGAGGCTGCAAAGTATTTCAGATCTTGCAGAGCCAGGCACGACCCATAGTGTGGACAGAGCTGCATGACACATTCACATGAAGGATAAAGTCCATTTATTTCATAACAAAAGGCAGTACAAGAGCTTACATGATCCCTTGCCAGTGGCTGGGCACAAACCCGCTCCTCCCGCTTTACCTGCCCAGGTGAGGCATGCACAGACTCCCCAGCAGGGCTGCTGTGCTGGGCAAACAGTGGGAGCTCTCACTATCAGGAGTGGAGAGTACAGCCAGTGTGCAGACAGGAGGGCTGGCAGGAACTGCACACACTCCTCTGCCCCACAAGACCCAGAGGAACCAAGAGCCCTGCAGGATTTTCCTACCATTTCAGCAGATAATGGATAAAGGAGAAGCTGGTGCCAGCTGCATGTCTGCTGTGCAGCCAGCACAAGCTCTGTCACTGATGCCTTTAGCCAAGCACTAAATGCACAACCAGAAGCCACATCCATCTTGCTTTGACTCTTTTTTCCCCAACCACCTTGACAGCTGGGACTCCAGAGAAGAAATAACTTTGTTGGGCATCTCCACTCCTTACTGCTTGCCTGGGAGGAGACAGTGTCACCAATGAAAGCAAGATCAGCCTGCCTCCCTCACAGGAGTGAGATATTTCCAGCTGGACATGTCTGCAAAGTCACACCTCTCCCCACTGTTGCCCATGCTGTCATCTCCCCCACGGTCCCTGTGAGCTCAGTGGGCAAAATGAGCAGTGGGTACCCAGCGAGAGGCAGGTACAGGAGCAGGTCCGGGTGCACCCCAGCTCCTGCCCCAACTCCAGCTCTCAGGGTGCCCTGTCAAGGTCCCTGGCACAGGGTCCCATGGCTGTAGCCCCCAGTCCAGTGTCCTCTGCTGCCCGTGGCTCACACGATGCCATTGCGCGTGGGGTGTGTTCGTACTCGGTAGATGATGACAGCAGTGGCTGGGCACAGCACCAGCGCTGTCATGATGAGGATGGTGGCCAGGATGATCAAGACGATGACCCAGATATCCAGGATGTGCTTGGGGAGGTCGGTAGGACTCGTGAGGTGGGGGAGATCCATCCTGCAAGGAAAAGGCAGAGGGCTGGTGGGCAGCCCCCTGCATCCCTCCCATAGCCAGAGTCCGTCCCAGTTCCCTGCTGCTCTCTCCAGGGACACTCCTGTGGCCAGGTCCAGCTTTCACTTTGGGCTCCTTCGAGAGTCTTTGTTAAAGGCTCCTTCGATTAACCTCAGGATTTATAGCATGCTTTGAAGGCACTGGATAAAAGCCCAGGGAAAAACTTCACTATTAATTTCTCCTGTTCGTTTCAGGAGCTGATAAAGGAAAGCCACAGCCGGGTGTCCCGCTGGTCATTCACCGGTGTATAATCACGTGGGGAAACGGTGGGGTCAGGTCAGCCAGGAGCCTCCTCGTTTCTGGGGAGCCTCGTGTGTGTGTCCCCCACCCGCGCCCCGTGCTGAGTCACGGAGTTATCCATCAGCTGGAGGGGACGGAGGGGTCGGGGAGCGGGGACCCTCCTCCACAGGGACCGCGGCTGTGCCCGCATCCTGCCCCGGCACCGGGGTGGGGGACACGATGCCTTGGGGGAGAGGCGGCAGCTGCCTGTGCCCTGCCCGTGCCCTGTCTGTGCCCTCTGTGCCCTGCCCGTGCCCTCTGTGCCCTGCCCGCGCCCTGCCTGTGCCCTTCCCGTCCTACCTTCCCGCATCCCCTTACCTGCGGCGCTGCCAGGCTGCGGCACCAACTCCGAATCCAGCTCCTACTCCAGCTCCTGCGAGAAGCGACGGTAGCGGCAGATCCCGCCGGGAGAGAAAGACTCCCGCCGGGCGAAAAAGACTCCGCCTGGCCCCGCCCGGCCTGGCCCGGCACGCGGGGGACGGCAGGGGAGGAGAAGGAGAAGGAAGGAAGGGGAAGGAAAGGAAGGCACGGCACGGAAGACGGTTTTTCTACACCAGAATAAGATAAGAACACAGTCCATCTCATCCCATCCCAGAATCTCCACTCGGGGAGACCCTCTGAATCTGAACCCGAAGGTCTCAGGGAGGGACCGTGGGGACATTTCACTTCATAGTTCTTAACAAAGGGTCCTCCCTACCCCATCCCCTCCTGCCTGAGCAGGGCTCACAGGCATCCACTTGTCCCCGAGGCCTAGGGCAAGACCACTCAGAGCCTCCATAGCCGCCCGCAGAGAGGTGTTCGCAGTCCCCAGGGATTCGGGCAGGGTGGTTTACAGAGACAGGGGCAGAGAGCATCACCAGAGAGGGGACAGATGTCAGCCCACTGGCTGGGAATGGTGTTTCTGCTGCCCAGTGGAATATTCCACTCCACCGGTGATGCTGAATGGCCAAAGCAAGATGCGATGCTCTGACTTCCCGTCTGGGACACAAGCTCAGTGTCAGTCACAGTGGGAGCCACACACTGCACCTTTCACTCCTGCCATTTCCCAGGGAAACCTATTGGATTTCTGGTGGTGGAAAGCCCTACCACATGTTCTTAAGACACGCTACTGCCTGGACACTCAGCACCTCCGGGAGCAGTGCACAGGCAGCCTCCTCCCTGCCCTCCCAGCAGCGCTCCCGTCCAGCTGCTGCAGGCGGATAAAAAGCACGTGGGGTTTTTATCGTGAGCAGCGGCAGATCCTCACGGACAGGGGTTTCCTGTGGAGCTGAAAGCATCGGGCAAAGAGCAGGGACTGACTCCAGCCACTACTGTGGCTGTGGGGATGGATACCAGGGTGAGAATGGGGGATTCATGCCACAGGCCAGGCTTGTTTGGGGTATCCAGCAGCAAACTGAGGGTGGCTTCTTGATGTGAGCTCTGCCCTCCGTGCACACAGCAGAGCATCCCCAGACTTCGTGCTTTCCTGCTGATCCCACGGCATGGAATGTTCGTTCTTGTCAAGATCCTGTCTTAGAGACTGAAGAGAAACCACCTTTGGGGTGTGAAAAGATCCCCCCCTCTGCTCTGGTGAGACCCACCTGGAGCTGTGTCCAGCTCTGGGTCCCCAGCAGAAGGACACGGAGCTGCTAGGGTGACTCCAGAGGATGCCACGGAGGTGTTTTCAGGACTGAGCCCCTCTGCCCCAGAGCCAGGCTGGGAAAACTGAGGATGTTCACCTGGAGAAGGCAAGGCTCCAGGAGCCCTCAGAACCCCTTCCAGCCTAAAGAGGCTCTTAAGAGAGCCGGACAGGGACTTAGGACAAAGGCTCGGAGTGACAGGATAAGATGGAACTGCTTCCCACTGCCAGAGGGCAAGGATAGATGGGACATTGGGAAGAAATCCTTCTCTGCGAGGGTGAGGCACTGCCTCAGACCAGCTGTGGCTGCCCCGCCCCTGGCAGCGTGCAAGGCCAGGTTGGATGGGCCCAGAAGCTCCGGGACCCAAGGAAAGGCTCCCGGCCCGTGGCACGCCTAGCACTGGGCGGCTCTGAAGGGCCGACCGGACCCCCTTGCTTGCCCCGAGGTCACGTGATCGGGCCGGCGTGGTGACGTCAGGCGGCGGCGCGGTGACGTTGCGGCGGCGGTGCGGCGGAGCCCGCCCGCTCCCAAGATGGCGTCGCTGCTGCAATCGGAGCGGGTGCTGTACCTGGTGCGCGGCGAGAAGGAGCTGCGGGCGCCGCTGCCGCAGCTGTACTTCTGCCGCTACTGCAGCGAACTCCGCTCGCTCGAGTGCGTCTCGCACGAGGTAACGATGGACGGGCCGCGTCGCGCCCGCACACCGGGCGGGACCGGGCGGGACGGTGGTCTCTCTGCGGGAAGTGATTGGATCGCTCTCCCGTCACTTACTCTCGTTCTGCTTTGCTATTGGTTGTTGGGGCGGCTGGCGGGTGGGTTCAGCGCTGCACAGAGTGCGGGCATTGGGCGTGAGTGATGTATGGGGCGGTGCCGCGCGTTGGATTGGCTGTGCGCCTTTTCCGTCGGCGGAGCTCGGGCTTTGATTGGCTGGGGCGAGCGCACTGGGGCGGCTTCCCCTCATGGGGGACGTACCCCCCTAAACGGCCCTGCCGGGAGAGCGGGGACCCCCCAAACATCGATGGGGCCCGACCGGGGCCGCGGGGACCCCGCACCCCTCGGCAGAACCCGACTGTTGAGTCAAGGCCGCCTCCTTCCCACACCCATCCCTATTGGGCCCGGCCGTAGAGGGGCAAGGACCCCCCCTCAGACACTCCCCCCCCCCGCCCCCCTTTATACGCTACGATTTTTGTTGAAGGGAGGGTGTTGACTTAATAAATTGTCATATCACAATCGGCGAGCCAGGTTTTGTGGAAGCCTGGTTGAATTAAGAAATTGTGATAGATTTGGAAAGCCTTGAAGGAATGACTGTGCAGCTCAGATATCAGAAGAGGTATCTTTAAATCTTAAAGCCTCTGAAAAGTGGATTTGTGACCTGGTTGTATCCATCATGAATTCACTGTGGTGTGAGCAGTGTAGTCATTGTGAGTGGCCATGCTTAATAATCAGTTTGAATTCCTCTTCAAGAAGGGGCCCCCAGGCATGTTGCTGTTGTTTGAACTGACAAAATTCACTGTGACAGCAGAGAGATACGAAGCATCTTCTGAAATATGCATGTATCTGACCAGTGTAACTGCGAGGACAGAATAAATTAGGTCTAAGTAGAAAAGCAAATGTTAAAGCTGTTGTTTAGGCTGAAAATTGGGATTCTGGGAACTGCTAAAGGTCAACACCCATCTGATCTTTCCCGTTTACAAGGCGGAGTAGTTTAATCCATTCTGACTTAAGAAACCTTAGAATTTATGTTATTGAAGATCAAAATCTGGCTAAGATGGGCTAAGGTTTTGCATACCAAAAAACATGTCAAGCCTTCGCTGGCTTCACATGAATTCTTGCTGGATCATGTGGCAATTTGGGGCTTTTTGGACAAAGGTGTGCCAGGTAACCTGTGTGATGTGGCTGTGTCTTCTTCAGGTGGACTCTCACTACTGCCCCAGCTGCCTGGAAAACATGCCTTCAGCTGAAGCCAAGCTGAAAAAGAACAGGTTTGCTTTGGTTTTTATTATTTTTTCATCAAGGCTCCCTATTTAAAGCAGTCCCTTCCCATGTCTGTCTGAAAGTCTTCAAAAATTACATGCCTGCTTGTTATGTTTGAGTCTGTTTCGGGGAATATGTATCTTTCCATAATGTATCATGTGCTGTTGTTGATTTTTGGGGCTTTTTTTTATGACCTGGGCTCATAATACAGAGGTTTTTTAGTATCACTGTATGTTTCTCACTGCTGCTGTTCTTATGCTGACTCTGAATCCCCCAAGTTCCAGTGACAGCTCTGTTGCCCTTTATCCCTAGTGCTGTTGCCTAGGAGTTAATGATCTGTTGTTTTAATGCTGATGTGGTTGTTGAGATCATTTCTCTCAGCCTGGGACCCTTCTCAGAGCCCTGCCTTGTTGTTTGCAGGTGTGCCAACTGCTTTGACTGCCCCTGCTGCATGCACACCCTTTCCACACGGGCCACGAGCATCCCTGCGCCGCTGCCCGACGACCCAGCCAAGACCACCATGAAGAAAGCCTATTACCTGGCCTGTGGCTTCTGCCGCTGGACCTCCCGGGACGTTGGCATGGCAGACAAGTCTGTCGGTAAGAGACAGAAAACTGAGTTACAGCACGAGCCCAGTTCATGTTTTGAGGGTAACACACAATCCAATTAGTTCCTGACTGTACTATAGACTTGGTATCTGTCTAGGGTTGGAGCTGTAGTTGGAAGTTCACAGGAAAACTCTTTGTTGCTGAAGACTCCTCTGAAGAGCTGAGCTGAGTTAGTGGAATATGTGACCCACTTCCATGCCTGTGTTACCTGACTAGTGAGAAAACTGTCAAACTGTTTTAGTCAGTGCACTCTCGCCACATCTGAGATCTTGTTTGTCTGCTTTCACAGTCTTTGAAGCTGCTCAGTCTGACAGCATAAACATGTAATTTATTTTCCATCACTTTTGTTCACTTGGACTTATTCCAGAGTTGCTAATCAGTGTTTGAATTTGGCATTTCTCTTCACAAGAGCACTAGAACAAAGCTTTCATTTATTTTTTTTTGGTACGTGAGATGTACAGAAAACATGAAGGCATGAGATGTCTTCAGGCTCCAGAAATGGGGTTGAGTAGGACAAGCAAACCCTCTGACTTCTAGTATTGATGTGACTTAAAGTGGAGTCAACGATGCAGAGACAGCAGCAGCCAGTAATAAGAGACACACGTATAAACACATGTACCTTCTGCTGAAGTGACTCCTGGGTGCTGTCCTGAGTATCTCGCAGGCAACATTTATTTAAAAACACTATAAAAGCTATGAGAGCTCCTTTGTTCCAAACCTGCCTGTGCAACGCTTTCAGAAGTGTGTATTTGTACAGACATGAACTTAAACAATTGCAGTGGTAGGTGTAGCAAAAATGGGAATGCCATATTTTTTAAATGACACCAAGATAGCTGAATGTTGGGTGTGATTTCTGTGTGGATCTGGAAACCTCCTTGGACTTGGCTTTTTCTCTTCTCTTGTGCAGCGAGTGGTGGTTGGCAGGAGCCGGAGAATCCTCACACACAGAGGGTGAGTGAGTAGGAAAGCTGTGCTTGGGCTGAAATGGATCAGCCAGAAAGAACTGTTAGTGTCAGGCCCTCTCAATCACTTTTTCTGCATCTATATAATCCTTCAGATACCAGTTCCAGTTCCTAATCTGCATCTTCACTGAATTCAATGGAGGGAAGGCCTCTTAGAGGCTCCCCTGAGGATATCGCAGTATAAAATCTCCTTTTGAGAAGAAGCTCAGTTGAAACCAACCTATCTAATGGTGCTGTTAAGGTGAATGTGCTGCGTATGTATGTGACAAAAAGCTGTTTTCCAGTCAAAAGTGTGTCTAGGATCTGGAAAACACAACTGCACCTTTAACACCCTTCCCTGTTGCCTGTTAATGCTCCATTTTAAATGTGACCAGCCTCGGGGAGGGGGGAAAAGATGCTAAAGATGCTGTTTGCTCTGCCAATCCAAATTCCTCAGTTGGCCAATTGACCTTGTTCTATGCAGTCATGCCAAATTTGTGAACGAAGTCTCAGTTGCTGAATTGCAAAGTGAGAATTGGACACTGACTTCCCAACACACATCATTCCCAAGGGAGGGTCAGTTTGTCACCCACAGCGTGGGTTAAGACATGTTAAAGTACACAGGCTTCTTGAAGTACGTCCTGCACAATACAGCTGGTACTAGGAACAGGGCGAAACAAGTAGCAGGAACCCCAGCAGGAGTTCACAAGCAAATGCTGCAGCTGAGGTGACAGTGCTCCCTGTTCCTCCCTCTAGATTAACAAACTAGTGGAGTACTACCAGCAGCTGGCTCAGAAGGAGAAGATCGAGCGGGACAGGAAGAAGCTGGCACGACGCCGCAACTACGTTCCCCATGCCTTCTCGGTGAGCTGGTTGTGCTGTCCTCTCAGAGCAGGAAAAGTGATCCACAACAGCCTCAGCCTGGAAAGTTAGATAGTTGATAGCATGATAGGGCTGCCCAGCTTTGGCTGATTAAGGACAATATGAAGAATATGAAGCTTTCTTTAGGGATGAATACTTTTACACTCAATACTGCATGTTACATTGTCACTCTCTCTAATAGTCCTCCCCAGCAGTGCCAGAAGGGTTTATACTTGCCATGCCAGACAGTATGTTCTCCAGCAGTGAAGTTCAATGCAACTGCAGCCACTGTGTCAGCTCTTTCTCAGGACAGTTCATCCCACAGCTCAGTGACAGATAGATCAGCATTGTCTGACACTTATCTTCATGAAATCCCTACTGAAATTAACCTTAAGACTTGGTTGTGGCTTGAATGACTTGTTTATTGTACCTGGCAGGTAAATGCTCACTTGTGACTGCATATGCTTGCTACTTCAATGAATTGTGCTTGCTCTGTGCCCTTGCTTGTGTCTTATGGCTGCATTTTTTGTCTCCGTTGCTACCTGCTGCTATTTTGGGGGCTCTCCACAGCAACACACTATACATGTAGTGGTAAGTCTTTTCACAGTTTCTGCTGGTATTAAAGCTCTCATGGTACCAACTGAAGGGGAATAACAGATCCTACAACCTGCCTCACGGCCTCTGGCTTAGGTGTGTCTTAGAGTTAGGTGAAGCCTAACTCTTCAGAGGATAATATTTGTTACAAAAGATACTTTATGTTAGTTTAGAAGCAGGGCAGTGTTTTTGAGTAAGTAGTGTACACCTGAAGAGCAGTCCTTCACCAGGCTTGGCTAAGACACAGCTGTCTGCTTGGCCAAGGCAAGTGCCACTAACATGAATCATCTCATCCTTGAAAAAATCACCAGAATAGGCTGATGCTCACATTTCTTACTTGGTGAGAATTCAGGTTTTCAGCCCTGCCCAGAAGGAAGATATCTGCCTCCAAGCATCCTGTGTACAGCTCAGTTGTAGAAAGCTGAGGAATAGCTCAGCTATTTCTGGTGAAACAGTCTTGTAGGTAGTGAGGCTTGTAGGAATTTCAACCCTTCAGCTGCTTCAAGTAATGCTACAGAGCCTTTCAGATGGATGCATAACCACATCAACCCACTTTTTTTGGCAGCTGAGCTCTCATTCTACACTACTTGACATGGAGTTGCTCTGAAGAGAATATCCAGGGAAAATGTGTCAGTAGTGCAGGCTGGTGATTTGAGGAAGGAGCAGAAAGCTTTATAAGCAGTAGCCACACACATCTGCCTTTCCCCATCTGCAGTGCAGTGGGAATTGTTTTCTCATTGCTAACAGTTCAAGCAGAAAAATGTATCTTAGGAAGTGGTGAATACCTTTTCCTTTTTGCTTTCCTTTGCTTGTACCCCCATGCTTGTCATGCAGCTCAAAGGATGAGTTTGCAAGAGGTCTTTTTGTCCCATCAGGAAGCAGACCTGAGGGTGACAGTTCCTTTTTCCCCTTGTAGGACAAATACAGCCTTGGAACAAGGCTTCAGCGCCAGAGGCCCGGAGCTCCCATCAGTGCCCTCGCTGGACTCTCGTGAGTCTCAGGGTTGGGGTTACCTTTGGGGGGAGGATTGGAGGTGTAGGCAGGAGAGGAGTAAAGCAGCTCTAGGAAGACAGTAGACAATTAGTAGATAGCAGTGAGAGGAGATTTCTCCTTTTGAGCACTGCAGAGGTGTCAGATCCTTGGGCATCTCTCTGCTGCAGCTCCAGATGTTCTGCTTTCTCCCAAGAGGGACAAGTGACTGCTCACACCATTGTTGCAATTATAGTCGTGCAACCTCAGCTCTCGCTGCCATCTGTGCTATAGTGCAGTTACTGCTGTTGCTGTCAGAACTCACGTGCCCTATTTCCTGACTGAGTTGCCCCTTATTTTGCTTTAGCTTGAAAGAAGGAGAAGACCAGAAGGAGATCAAGATCGAGCCAGCTGATGCAGTGGAAGAAGTGGAGCCTCTTCCTGAGGATTACTACACAAGACCAATCAATCTGACAGAAGGTAAAACCTTAGTATCCTGTCACTTTTTTGCCTTGTATTTTGTAACATGGGCATTGTCTAAAAGCTTGTGATGTTCCTTATGACCCAAGTTTCTGATCGTTTTCATGCTGGGATTAAAATACTGGGAAATCCATGACTTTTTAAATGGTAACTTTGAATGTAGCCTCAGCTTCGTGTTGTACATTGAAAGGTCAAGAGCCAGAAGGCCTGAAGGGTTATTTAATTTTCTTGCTGGCATTAACTTCTGTATGTGTTCTGTGTGTTAATGTTCTGTGTGAAGCATCAACTTTTGGATGGAGAAAAAAGCTGATGTCCTTTTTCAAGTAATGGCAGGAAATAAGGAAATAGCAGCTGCTATTATATAAAAGTGGGCCGTTGAGTAACAATTGCTCATTGCTTTGACATCAGCTTGGAACAGCCTGTGTACACTTGCCAGTTCTTTAGCTGACTCATTAATTTAATCCACAAATACTGTAAATTGATCAGTAAGACTTGGTGTGTAATAGACCACCAGGAGGGATGTGGGCTTCCAGCTGAGTGGCTCCAAGTGGAATGGATGTTGTTGGTAGTTCTGCAGGCCTACAAAGTCTGCCAATATCAAGTATTTATGAAAGGTTTATGGAAGGGGATAGATCTTCTTGGTCTCCTTTTCTCGTGAGGCTGTTGGCATTGTGAGTTTGATGCTGGTGAAGAAGACAACTTTCCTTGTTCCCCACAGTGAGGGAAAGGCTGCCCAGTGGCTCACTTTCCTCTTAGACACTGGAACAGTGTGGAGCCTGCATTTTGAGAGAAACCCATGAGAGCTTTTGGCTGCTGAGAGTTTCTTGCTTTGGGAACTGTTTTCTCTCTAATTCTCTGTGTGAGTCTGAGTTACGCAAACTCCTTGCTAAGAAGCTGTGTATTGTAGTCATGCAGCACCCAGCTGTGAGGGTAACAAAGCTGCAAAGCTCATTTGCTGTGGTGAGGGAAAGAACTATGTTCAAGATGATTACAAAGCTCTTTTTTCCATCCCAGCTCAGCTTTGAAGAAAGATGTGGGTCCCTTGTTTCTCCAGGGCTAGCACTGATGTTGCTCTGGTGTTACTGTGCCCAGTCAGGGCAGCCCTTTATTTATTTGCCTTTCTGTTTATTTCTAAAAATGTGATAGTTGCCAGTGGCTTCTGAATTACGGGGTGCAAGTGAAATTAGGTGTCTTAGAGATGGTGGCAGGTCTCCACACCATGCGAGGTGCATATGTGGAATCCAGCTTGAGTTTTTCAGTTCCTGAGACATTTCTTTGTCTTGCTTTCCATTGTGCTCCCAGTGACGACTCTGCGCCAGCGCCTGCTGCAGCCTGACTTCCAGCCCATCTGTGCTTCCCAGCTCTACCCACGTCACAAGCACCTCCTGATCAAACGCTCACTGCGCTGCCGGGTAGGGAATTCAATCCAAAGAAGTGCCTTTTCCAGGCTCTCAGGACTTGGGTGCTGGGAAATGGGCTGTGTGGTTTTTTTTTTAAAAGAAATTACTCAAATGCTTCTGGTTGTTGAAAGTTCTCAGCCAAGTTAGTGTTACTGCACTGAAGGGGGGTGAAGGAGGCTGTCACGTCTCTGGTGTGATGGCAGTTGTGAAAGGAGGACAACACTGTCAAAGATGAATAAAGACACAAAGGTGGCTTGTCCTAGTACCCTGCTAGCCAAGGAGTCAAAGAAAACTGCCTGTATAGTTGAAATAAAAAAAAATTGGCTGTTACTAAAGACAAAAGTTAACAAACAGAATATTAGGGAGAGGCAGTGCAGAATACTGAAGATGTCACTGGAGTGAAGGCAGGAAGAGGGTATTTCAGAGAAGCAAAGCAGAGACCTGGGAAGTGAAGACAGGCAAGAGTTAAATCCAGGTTCTGCTGTTGGCTTTCTACATGGCCTTTACTACATGATTTGTTTTCTCAATCCTACAAGGGTATTTTATTTATCTAGTTCCTAAAGTAATAGAGCAATATTCTTTTACGTGTTTAAGATGTAGAATGCTTTACAAATGCAGAAGATTTTCTCAGAAATAAGTAATGTCCGGCTGATCCTTTTAAGGCTACTTTTAAGAGTAGCCTATGAGGAGATCAGGACTTCCAGCTGCTTCACTTTTTTAATGAATTCTGGAGCATAGGTCAGAGGGCTTGTGCTGCAGTCAGTGTCCAGGTGTTTTCAAGACTGATTCCAAATCTTGTGTTTCTGAGGTTGCACTAGTAGTGCTGGATATGACATTTTGGAGTATCAGTGGCTGAACACATTGATGGCCACGTGCACCCAAGATAGTTTTTGTGTGCTGTGCTGGAGGCTGTAATGTCATGGCTGGTGACACAATACTTGTGGCTCTGATTCTTTATTGTGTGACTGCACACTGATTTTTGGTGCTGACTTAAATACATTTTTCTCTAGAAATGTGAACATAACCTGAGCAAACCAGAATTCAATCCAACATCTATCAAATTCAAGATCCAGCTGGTTGCTGTGTAAGTAAGAAATGAGGACTGGAGACAATTCCCTATTCATGCTTAGTTAATGCCTTCTATTTTAATTTCCTTTGACGTCCTGTGGGATTGTGTCATGCCTTAGGATGGTGTAATCACCTTTTTAAATATATTTAGCTTATCTGTAATATGTTTGGTTGCTGATCTACTAAAGATTTCAGCAGTGTGACAAAAACACTGCATGCTGTGCCAGCCCCAAACTGTAGCAGGGGTTTGTAGGATTAGGGTTATTCAGCAAAAGGATACTTCATTTTTCCATTTAGGAAAGCCCTGATAGCTTTGCAAACAGCAACACAATCCCTCACAGTCGTTTGCTCTGTTATTTTGTAGTAATTACATCCCTGAAGTGAGAATCATGTCTATTCCCAACCTGCGCTACATGAAGGTCAGTATCTTTTTCAGAAATGTCTTAGGCTGAGACATAGCCAGGAGCTGTGAATGTGGGATCTTTTTGGAAGATGACATGGTGTGATGATTGTTCCCTGAGGGTTCCACTCACTCCCTTTAGAGGGTGCAGGGTTTAAGGGAGTGGCCAGAGGAACAGTGCATGTACTTGTCACTGTAGCAGTAGATTGCTGTGCAATGTGACATCTGGCATCACAAGCACTTGACAATATCTGAAGAACAAAAGATGTGGAATTGAGATCTCAGCTAGACTCCCAAAATACGTATTTCTTAGATTAAGAGTTTTGCATGGCATTGGTGCCTTTCTTATGAATGGGGGTGATTGCTGTGCATCCATTTGGAATATGTAATGCAATTTTTGAATGTGTTGGTCAGTCTGAGAAGATGAAGGTACTTAGAGTAACAATGCTTCTTGAACTGTAATTCCTGAATCTCCCCAGGAGAGCCAAGTCCTTCTGACTCTGACTAATCCTGTGGAGAACGTCACACATGTCACATTGCTGGAGTGTGAGGAGGGAGACCCTGATAACATCAACAGCACTGCCAAGGTATTGATTGTACCCTCCTGCTGTGTAAGCCCAAGCCTCTTCCAGAGTTGACCACTCCCATTTGTCCTTCCACAGGCCACACTTTTCATATGTCCTTCAACCCCTGCCAGCTGTGCTAAATTTCCCTCCTTGGAGCTTAAATGACTGTCACCAATGTAAACAGCAGCTTATGAAGTATTTTGAAATTGTGTCTGTTCACTGATATCCAAAACCCAAGGGAGAAATTTATTATTTCACTGACAGGGTGGTAATCAGGTGGTCCTGGAGTGGAGAAGAGCTGAGGATGAATGAATCACTTTTCTGTTAAACCACAGTGAAGCAGACCTCAGAAGAGGAGAGTCCTCTCCTGCTTTCAGTGTAGCTGGTGATCAGTGCTGAAAGGCTTCTTTCTCTCCATGCTCTGTTTCAGGTGGCAGTTCCTCCCAAGGAGCTTATTCTGGCTGGCAAAGATGCTGCAGCAGAATATGATGAGCTGGCAGAGCCTCAAGACTTCCAGGATGACCCTGAGTGAGTGTCCTGTGGGGATCCTTTACCTTAAAAACTTGGCTCTTTGAGTAACTCACTCTCCTCCTGTCTTTGGTGTGGCTTGAGTTCCTCTGAGAGCATTGTTCGATTTGGAACAATGCTTTGAGAACTTGGCTGACCCAGTGTTCCTGTGTACTGCCTTGCAGCGTTATTGCCTTTCGAAAAGCCAATAAGGTGGGAGTTTTCATCAAGGTCACCCCACAGAAAGAAGAGGGCGAAGTGACCGTGAGTTTCAAGATGAAGCACGAGTTCAAGAACCTCACTGCTCCCATCCGGCCCAGCGAGGACGGCGACCACACCTCTGAGGTGATCTGGCTCACCCATCACGTGGAGCTCAGCCTCGGCCCTGTGCTCCCCTAGCAGCACCCAGCGCTTGCTCCTGACGGCTGGATGGACTGGCACCCTGAGAAAGCACCTGCTGAAAGGTTCTGCCAGAGCTCCTTTGTGATGTGTGTGTGTGCCACAGGCCAGGCTGGCCACCAGGAGGGGGCTGAGGCTGCTGTGGTTTGGGCTGGTTTGTTCTCTCTCCCCTTGTTGTAGTGCCCACTAACCACCACTCCACTTCCCCTCACTGCCACAGGCTAGAGTAACTTGCAGCACGTGTTAGAGCCCAGAAGAAGATCTCCCTCCAGGTTTGCACTGAATTTGGCTTTATCAACAGATAATTAAGGCTGAATTTGGATTTGTAAGTAGAAAAGAACCCATACTGTTTTTTTCTCCATGTCAGCCCACGAACCTGATGTTCCATACCCAATAATAAGCAACTAATCTTTCATATAGAGCAATGCCCTTCCCAGATGAACATTTTAAGGAGTGTCCCTGCCTTCTAAATTCTGGCAAGTTACTGCCAGCGGCATGATCTTTTCTTTTTTCCTCATAGGATACCTCAACTGTGGGGGCTGGGCTGTAGAAGCCCTACCCCTCTGGCATATGTAGCTTGCTTAGTCGAGGTGGCAGATGTGTTTTCACAAAGGAGTTGATCAGTTTGCCTTTAAAATTTAAACATAGTGTACTGTAGTGTTCATGGATCTGACTGGCAACCAAGCCTGCCATCGGCCTGCTGCATCTCAGCTGGATCTGGCAGCAGGATGTGCTGCAAGCTGGGAATTCAGGTTCTGCTGCAGTTTTTGACTGAGGCAGGAATGCTCCAGAGAGGCTCCCTGGCAGACTTCAGCTCAGTAAATGTTGAGTTGCTAGGGGTTGTAGCGATGAGGGTATGAAACCTGGAGAGTTAAGATTTGTTCTGTTTGTAATTACAAAGCTACAGAAGTGATTTAGGTTTATAATCTTTGTTTTTCCCGTTAGGGTGGGTGGGAGGAAGGTGTGAAGATGGAAACTCATTATATGTTAACTACGCACACTAACAGAAGGTCATTTACCCAGGGTGTAATTTGGCTGCAGTCCGAGCTAAAATGGATAATTAAGAGCTGTGTATCCAGGAGTCTCAAGAGCCAGTAAGTGCATGGCTAATGCAGGCAGGTGAAATGGCTCTTCCTGCAGAGCATTCCCACTTCAGACATTGACCTTTGTTAAACATTTCTGAGGGGCTTTGACATGCTGTTGTGCTGGGAAAGGCTTGAATACCAGCCAGCCATGGCCGTGTCATGGTGCCTGTGCCATGGCTCTGCCAGCCCGGGTCTGCGAATCCTCTGCATGGAGGGGTAGGATGAGGCTGCCTGCTCTCTGGGAGCATGGTGCAGCACCACAAAACATCTCCCTTAGCGCAAGGAACCTGCTGTGGCGGGCTGGAGGGGCTCAGACCTCACAGCCCTGGTCTCACAGCAGGTCTCAAAGCGGCGAGGCATCACGTTTACAGCTCTGTGTAGGTGACACACAGATGTACAGCATGAGTTTGAGACTTGTTGTTAGTAGTTAATGTGTAGTGCTAACGCCTGCTGTGGCTTTCCCTGTCCAGATAGCAAAGCATTTCACCTCTGGCCACAACTTCTGTTCAGTAGCCAAAACAGCTGCTGCACTTGCAACACAACCACAGAAATCTTCCAGGACCCAGGCTTTGAGCTGGGACTGGGGTTTGCTGCAGGCAATGTGACCTGTGCCCTTCTCAGTAAAAACAAAAGGTGCATTGGGCTATGGCGTTCTGAGCGCTCTGTTGAGCTCGGCGAGCTGTTTTCTCCCCTCCCTGTAGGTGCTGTAGGCGATAGGAAAGGTATTGGCGTGTCCCTGCCTCTGTCCCCACTCCCCGACAGGCGCCTGTTGCCTTATGCTTGACGTCGTGTAGTAACCTTCAATAAAACACACGTGGCTCTCGGATTCTTTGCGCTTGGCTCTTATTCCAAAACAATTACTATTTAAACAAAAGCAAAAGCGGAGCTCCCCCATATTTTCCCAATGGTCTCGTCCCCGAGTTCCCCCTCTCTCGTTGTCCGTGGTCTCGCCCGTTGAGCTGTGCCTGGAGCGCCCCTGGCGGCTGCGGGGCTGTGACGTCATCGTTCTGCTGCCCGCCTTTTCCTTGTCGGCGCCGGTGGAAGTGGCGTCACTTCCGGCCGCCGCCTGCCGGCAGCGGAGCGGAGCCGCCATGTCCACATCGCTGGGTTCCAACACCTACAACCGGCAGAACTGGGAGGATGCGGTGAGCGGGGGCAGCCGCCAAGGGCCGGGACAAGCAGGAGAGCCGGGAAGAGCGGGTCTGGGCCTGTGGGGCCCTGCTCCGCCGCGGGAGCTTGTGGGGCGGCAAGGCCGCGAGGCGAAGGGAGTGCGGGGAGGCGGATCTGAGGCTGGGACCTTCCGTGGGCACCCGCCACATTCCGTGGGGACCCGCTGCTTCTGGGGTCCCGGCACCTACTCTGGGAACCCGCCACCTGGGGTTGAGCCGCCCAGGAGGGCTTTGCCGCAGTTCCCCGGCCCTCCTTACGGCGCAAAGGGAACGAGCTGCCCCGGCGCTCCTTCTCCAGCGCCGCGGTTCAGCGGCTGTAGCAGCTGGGAGGCCCTCCCGGTGCTGCGGGGGCTGAGCTGCGCCCCTCATGTGCCCGTGGCCGCATCCCTTCGAACTGGTCTCTCCCGAGTGGGCCCAGTGCAGACCATCGCTGCTGAGGGATAACGGGGCCAGTGTCACCTGCTGCGGTCCAGGCGCTGACAGATTCAGACCTCAGGAATGCACTTTTTATTTGGTAATTCAAGTTTGACTGCAAGCAAGCTACAATAGCCAGCGGATTATCATTCTGTATGTATTTGGGCCTCGGTCGTGGCTTGCAGCTCTCCTGGTGTCTCTGATGCCATTTGCATCTTTTAATCTGTCTGATGAGTTAAACTAGATAGTTTTTCAGTGTGTGACTTGAATGCTGTTGTGATGGCATATCTTGTTAAAAATTCCTGATTTTTTTTCTTGCTCGATTCAGGACTTCCCTATCCTGTGCCAGACATGTCTTGGAGAAAATCCCTATATTCGGATGGTATGTACCTGTTGGACTTTGTCCTTCCCTCTTTCTGTGATGACCCTATAACTGTGGGTTTGGGGACTGAAATAGGACTGAGTACAGGAGGAGATGCTGAAGTGAACACACACTCCTGAACAGCTGGTCCTGCACAACAGGATCTGGTTCCAGCTGTTGTTGGTGTGTAAATTCATGGTTAGGGGAATGATTTAAGAATAAATCAATCAAAAAAGAGAGGAAGATGGCACAGTCCACTGTGCAGCAAATAGTAGAAAATGAAGTTTTAGTATTGGCTAACTCCAGTATGGAGAGCTGTGAGTTGCTTAAATTCTAACTAGTGCAATTTCTAAACTATGACAAACATACACTTCTAAAATGAAGTTAAAGATGACTTATGAAGGTAGTTTTAGTTCCTGTTTGTTTTCCTTGATTTGCTCTCTGCAGGGTGAGTCAGTACATGTTATGTTGCTTTTTTCTGCTTGGCCTGGTTGCCTATGACTTACATTATCTCCTTCACATTTGTGTTCTACAAAGTTTGCCCAGAGAGATTGGGTTGTTCTTATGAAATATAACTCTAATGCTAGTATAGAGCATATTTCAAAACCTGTTTGTTTCCATGGGCTTATTTCATGTAACATCATTTTTCCTTAAAAAAAGCTGTTAATGCTCCTTTTCATTCTCACCTTTCATCAGTACAGGAGGTGGGACTTAAAATATCCTGTTTATAATGAAAGTTTCTAAACCAAAAGTATATTGAAAGTATTTAGATATTTGTCCTGTTGACTTTCTAAGGGGTAAGCCAAATACAGAGGGGTGAGTGAATCTAAATGCAGCATAATTATGAAAAAACCTACTGTGTTATAACATCAATGATATTTTTCATGTTTTATGTTGAATTGGTGATATTTAACGGGGTTTTTTTGTGTTGTTTTTTTTTCTTTTTTTGTTTTGTTTTGGTTTTTTTAATATTTCAGACCAAAGAAAAATATGGAAAAGAATGCAAGGTATGTTTGTGTGTTTTGAACAGAGAATGTCAAAATAGGTGCAGATCTAGAATAATACATTTTAATGATTAAAAACCTGTCAGCTTCAGAAGAGTGCTTATCTGGGTTAGCTTAAAATGCTTATATAATGACATAAATGTTTAGATCAGTCTGCTGTGCTTGTTAGACAAAGTCAGTTGGTCCTAAAATAATAAAATTACTGAGCAAATCCTGAGTCTGTCTGAACAAATCTTCACGTTTATCAGAACGAGATTTTGCAAATACTGTTGTACTATATTTGGAGTTATTGCAGCATTGTAAATGATCCATGTTACTTTTGTGAGTTTGTTGTTTTTACTGAGAAGTGCAAAATACCTGGAGTTTGGGTTTTACTGTGTATGTTATTCATGTCTATTTGGTGATTTGTGTTGGCTGCCCAAGAAATAAGCCATGATTATTTGCAAGAGCAAGAAATATTCAGTGTTGCCTGGACTGAGGGAAATTAAAGGAGGTCTTTGCATCAGTTTTCATCTGAGGCAGAGAAAAGGTATCATTTGGAGTCTGTACAGATTGAGATTGTATTACGTACTCAAGCTGTACATGCAGGGGAAGCAAATGTGTCATTCCATGAGATAAGAGGGAGCATCACTCTTCTGCACCAAAGCTGTCATGATGCCTTGAGAGGCTGACCTAGAACAGAAGCTAGACAGCCAGAGGGTAAAGTAGATATTTATTGAAAGGCCTTAAAAGATGCACCTTAGGCAGTACAGAAGCCTGGCCAGGATTGCACCTAAGATGGAGCCAACATGGTCACAAAAATGGACAATTGATCATGAAGTTTGGTCCATCTGCATATCAGGGTTAATTGTCCAGTTACAGCTTTGGATTATGAAGTCCCGTCATGCTTGGTTTTTTTCTTCAGTCCACCTTTGCTTATGCTTTTGAGCCTGAAACTTTTAACAGTTGTTCTTGGTCTCAAGCTGGAAAAGGAATTGTTTTATCTACCTACTCTGTGAAGAGAGATTACTTACCCTTAATATGAAGCTCAGAACTACACACCTGGGCAGCAAATAATCTGAAAAATATGAAAGCTAAAACTTAAGGCATCACTTATAACCTCTCCCGAGTTGCTGCTGTGCTGGTGCCTTATGTACCCATCACTGTAATTCGTCTCTAGAAGCTCCACACTGACATCACCTGGAATCAAAGAGAATTTCTATGTCTTTGAGTAGATCTGCACTCTGGTTATTGTCATAAATTAAAAGAAAAACAACAAGGAAAAATAAAACTTCCCCAAAACTTCTTCCTGTCAAAGTAAAACCCCAAATAGAAACAAATATTTCCTGAGATTTGAGTCTTAGCTTTAGGACAGAGAAGTTGTATTTATGGTTTGAAGAAGCTAGATGAGTTTGGGGTTTGTTTCCATGCAAGAAGCTCTGTGCAGAGTGAACCAAGTGCCACCTTTCTGTCCCAGATTTGTGCCAGGCCGTTCACAGTGTTCCGCTGGTGCCCCGGGGTGCGGATGCGCTTCAAGAAGACAGAAGTGTGCCAGACCTGCAGCAAGCTGAAGAATGTCTGTCAGACCTGCCTGCTCGACCTGGAATATGGTATGTACCCAAAAAACCTGACCCAAGACAAGGAGCTGCCCTCTTAAATGGGAGTTGGTGAAATCACTTTAAATGTGTGCATGTAATTGGCGCTGGACAGTCTTTGAGAAGAACAGGTCTTGGTGGTCATGTCTCTTCAGAGATGCAAGGGCAGGATGGTTTATCTGAGCAGCAGATGATTTACCTCTGGTCACTGCAGGTTTCAGAAATCACTATTTCTGCTCTTTTCTTGTTTTTCATAAGGATTGTTGGGAGTTTTTTGTTTCATTTTAGGTTTGCCTATCCAAGTCCGGGATGCAGGACTGTCCCTTAAGGATGAAATGCCCAAATCTGACGTTAACAAAGAATACTACACCCAGAACATGGAACGAGAGGTATGTGTAGCCAGACATGATCATGCTTTTGGGGTGGCTGTGTGTGGGGAGGAAAGGGCAGCAATGACCTAGCTTCTCTTAAAACCATTTTCTTGCTCTGATTCTACCTGTTCATTAGTGTTCAGTGCTGATATACACATAATTATTTGTGTTCTACCTGCTTTTAGATAGCCAATTCTGATGGCACTAGACCAGTTGGTGCACTAGGAAAAGCTACGTCTACCAGTGACATGCTGCTGAAGCTGGCCCGAACCACTCCGTACTACAAACGCAACCGTCCTCACATCTGTTCCTTCTGGGTAAAAGGAGAGTGCAAGAGAGGAGAGGAGTGTCCCTACAGGTACAGACTCAGCTTGAACAGTTAGTCTGTTCAGGACAGTCAGATGAAGCTTCCCTTGGAGATGCTGCGGTGGGCAGGAAACACTACAGTGGTTTGAGTCAGGGCAGAACTTGGATCCAGTGCCAGCAAATTAATTTCTGTGGTGGCAAGTTGCTGTGTGAGAAGTTGGCTGTGCCATTTGCCCTAGCAGTGACTGCAGCTCTCCTCTTGTCTAGTCAATTTTTCCCCTTCATGGCATCAGTCCCCTCAAGCAGAGCTCTTTGTATTTGAACAAGAGGCTCTTTCAGATGCAGATCTTCTGTTTTGTAGTGCTGAGTGCTGAGCTGGCAGAAGTGCCATTCATTCAGAACTTGGCAAAGTCCTGGCTGCAGTTGAAGTTTGCAGGGCTTTTGTTCCATTTTGGTGTGTTCATGTGGACAGGGTTAAGGATATAATTGACCTGAGGGCTTGAGAAGGGAAACTGGCAGCTACAGTCATTTTGATCCATTCAGTCATTCCTAATGTTATAAAATGCTTTGTTTGCTGAACCTTAGACATGAGAAACCTACAGATCCAGATGATCCTCTGGCTGACCAGAACATCAAGGATCGTTACTATGGAATTAATGATCCTGTGGCTGACAAACTTCTGAAACGAGCATCAACCATGCCTCGTCTAGATCCTCCTGAAGACAAGACTATTACTACACTGTATGTTGGAGGGCTTGGAGATACCATCACTGAATCAGATCTCAGGTGTGTTGGTGAATTTGTATTGCCTTTGCCTTTTTGTTTGACTCTTTGATAATGACTCTTCAAGTGAGGAACAAAAATAAATCTGGCTTTCAGGTTTTTTAATGGGGAACTGCTTGGTGGGCAAGTGCAGAGGAGTGCCAGCTTGTTGGAGAACAGGCACACTTCAAATGCTTTGATTAAAATTTATTTCTTTAAAGATGAGTCATCTCTTTGAGCTTTTGTGGATACTGTGTAACCCTTTTTACAAGGAAGTCTTGTATCCTCTAGCTAGCTACTGCGAGAAGCTGCTACAGAGCTTTCATTCCTCCATTATTGAAAAGAGGGCTAATTATAATTAACTGATTAGTTATTGATTTCAAATGATTCGTTTGGATGGGGGATGGAGAAGAGAAAGTTTCTGCACACATGTTTCACCTGCCCTGTATACCCTGTGACTAGGAGGAGTGGGGTATCATAATAATATTTTTTGTCCTGCTCAGAAATCACTTCTACCAGTTTGGGGAGATCCGGACGATAACAGTGGTGCAGAGGCAGCAATGTGCTTTCATCCAGTTTGCCACCAGACAGGCTGCAGAGGTGGCTGCTGAGAAATCCTTCAACAAACTCATTGTCAATGGCCGCAGGCTCAACGTCAAGTGGGGAAGGTAAGTGTGGGGGGAGGAAGCCTGGAGGATCTGCAAGGTTCTTCTCTGAATTTACAGTCTTGATCAGCAGAATTGGGTATTATGCAGAAGTAGATATTTGCAGAAGTAGATGTTTGGTAAATAGTTGGGGTCCTGTTGTATTTTGGTTTTCTTGTTACCTTGGGATCTGGCTTGGAGATGACACAAGTAGCATAAGGGATTTCTTGAGGATTATGGATGAGTTTCGGCACCTTTGCTCCTAGTTCATCTCCTGCAAACACTGTTTGCAAACTTGGTACCATCTGTCTGATGTTCTGTGAGTTTTTCATCTTTGGCCTGAAGAAATGGATCTGAGATAAGTAATGTGAAGCCACTGTGGTTTAAATATCTCCTTATCCTGCTTTTCTCATCCTTATTCTCAAACTTTTATCTCTTTTTCAGGTCCCAGGCAGCAAGAGGGAAAGAAAAGGACAAGGAAGGCACTACAGAATCAGGGATAAAGCTGGAGCCAGTTCCAGGACTTCCTGGAGGTAAGGGAGTTGTATTAATCTCTGAAACAGTTAATGCTGACCCACTTCCATGAGTGAGGCTGCTGTTGAGCTTCTGGGAGCAGTGACATTTGAGGATGGTGGAGGCAGTGGTGAGCCCAGAGCAGTTACAGTCGGCTTGCAGCAGATCAGCTGGATGGGAGATGAGCTTCATCTAGGAGCAAATCCTTGATGAAAAGAGAGTTCTTTATGTGATGAGTGAAAAGTTAAAGCTGAATTCAACTTACTTAAGTCAGAAATACAAGCAACCCATGCTTTTAATGTTTTCTTAGTCCACTGAGTGTTATATGATGGACAAAACCAAGCTGGTTTCAGATGAGGAAAATTGGTGACTGGGGTTTCAGAGCAGTTCTGCTTCTCATTCCAATTCATACATGCAATAGTAGAAACAGTTTGCCCTTATGAAAGCATGGGGTGTGCTCCAGCTCTGAAGGCAGATGCCTCTGCTTGCCTTGCCTGAGAGATTTTTCATAACCATATGTACTTTTTCTGCAGCCCTCCCCCCTCCTCCAGCTGCAGAAGAGGAGGCTTCTGCAAATTATTTCAATCTACCTCCAAGCGGCCCTTCAGCCGTGGTGAACATTGCTCTGCCACCTCCCCCTGGCATCGCTCCACCGCCGCCTCCAGGTACCTGTGTTTCCCCCTCAAGTTGGGGTGTGAAATTCAGTGGTAGACAGTCTCTTCCTCCTTGCAGGCCATGCTGCATGCCCTGAGCTGATTTTCCTCATCCCTGATCACACAGTGTAAACGGATGATCTAAACTGAGCTGTCAGCACAGTTTAATTAAACTGAGCTGCCTGTTGTGGTTGGTATTTGCTTGCAAATTCCCAGGCATATTGGAGATCCCTGTTACTGGTACTGAGACCAACTCAGTGCTTTTGCTGGCTGTGTAAATGCCACATTAACTCGAACTTCAAAGGGTAATTTTGCAGCTGGTTGAATCTCAGCATGTCCTTGGCTCTCTAAATATCTATCCAGAGATGCTTTTTTTTTTTTTTTAATGGAATTTTGGACTCTTGTAGATGTATTTGCTCTGCTCTGTGGTTGAGTAGAAAACATTTAGATGGATATTACAGACACCTGTCTGGTCTCCCCCACAAGCTTTTATTTGTAAGGGTGTATGTTGGGTAGTGATTGGCCCTAGTTGTACTGAAAAGAGGGGCAGGAGTTTGGAAAGATGGGAGATGTGCACATTTGTGAGGCACAGCTGTCAGCCAGCTGTGGTGTCAGTACTGTGAAGCAGCAGTACACACACATGAGGTTTTCTGTTGCTTTTCCTGAAACTGCCAATTTTTGTTTCTGCAGGTTTTGGACCACACATGTTCCACACCATGGGGCCCCCACCTCCCTTCATGAGAGCCCCAGGCCCCATCCACTACCCATCCCAGGATCCCCAGAGGATGGGTGCCCATGCAGGAAAGCACAGCAGCCCCTAGCACATCCTGCCACCCTTATCCTCGAAGTAAATGTTATTTTCTAGTTACCATGGTAGCACCATATGTTGAGCTGTGGGTGAGCTAGAGACGCCTTATTTCCCTGCTTGCAGCCACAGAGCAAGCTGAGCTCTGTGTCTCCACTTATAATCGGGTTCTTGATACGTCCCAGGTCTTTCTATTAGTGTGGGGGGTGGGTGGGGGACAGACAGAAGGGCTGTGGGGGGTCTGTGGGTCTGGGGTACCAGAATTACAGTGCTGTCTGTGTATCCCATTGGCACACTTTTGAAATAAACTTATGGAAAAACAAAACCAAACCCTTTTCATTTGATATCCTCAGTTAGAATGTTATGGACTGTTAAAATGTAACCAGAGACTCTTCTCTGTCTAGTGACTAATGTATTATTCTAATGAGGTATTAAAAACCTCATTAAACCAGGACTAAATAAGAGTTGAAAAGCAAGTCCATCAGACCTGCAAAACCCATGGCTTGGCCTTAACACTACACAGAAGTTTCCTCCCTCCTTTTTACTGACTTTTTGATTAAAAAAAGACCAGAAAACAAAGCTTTTGTAAGTGCATCACTTCTAGTCCTGCACATTCTGTGCAAGACCAGTTCTGTGTCAGTGGAGCAGCCCCCAGGCAATGTGGGCATTGACGTGGAGCGACAGGTCAGCAGTTGCTGATTTAGCCAGGTGACAGCCCCCTTGGCCCAGAGCCTGGGCTTGTGCTGCCTGCAGCTGCAAGGCAGGGCAGGATGCAATTGCAACTGCTCTTGGGGAGATTTGGGGCTCTCAGAGCCTGTGAAACAGCATCCCTTTATGCTGTGAGATGGGTCCCACTTCATCTTGCTTTCATGAGATGTGAAACTTCTATTTCTGTGCTACAAGTGTAGTGGTTCCCTCAGAACAGCTGCATCCTGCCTAGAGCCTGCAGCTGAGCAAAGTCTGTGTACGTGCAGCTGGAGGATTTGAGGTTTATCTTATTAGCTGCTTTCATGCAATGGATCTGTGGACGTCTTCATAATAGCATGGGGCCTGTTCTGAAGCTTCATTTGCTTGTTTTTTATAAAATACTTAAAAATATTTGAATTTTCAACACCTTGCTTTGACCCAGCTGCCTGGAGCACAGTGTCTGAAGACTTGGTCTGATTTTTGTATGACTACTGCTGCAGCCAACATGGGCAAAGACAGACATGTCTACTTTTAGTTTCATGTGCAGTCCTGTACAGTGCCACTGAGTCCCATCATGGTGCCAGCCCAGCCAGGCTGTCGGAGGAGGTGTAGCACTTGTGGCTGTCTTTCTCTGGAGAAAGCTAGACTTTGGGTGTGGGTAATTAGTTGAGATTTTGTCAGGGGAGAGCTGTCCGTGGGTGGTGTTGGACAGCAGAGGCTGCTGGTGGATGGGAGAGGACTGTGGCATTTGCCACTGCTCTGGCCCGGAGTGTCCATAGCCAGATCCTGTGAGTGCTGTGACAGATTTGGAATGTAGGAGGCTTCACATCATCCCAATTATTTCCAGCCAGTTACCCAGGGTGCCTAGGTTCTGCAGATGATGGACAAAGAAAAGGGAAATGGAATTGAAACAGGGCATCAATCAAGCATCATAGATTTATTGTTTTCTAAGGAGCAAACTATTTTTCCTTACATTTGCTTACCCCCTCCTGCTTCAGTGGGAAACAGAGTAATGAAAGCTTCCCACCTGAACTGTATGTTGTGGCAGCAGAGTCCCTGTGTGAGGTTTGCTCTGCACAGTGCTACAAATGAGACAACTGCTAACTGCATTTTTAGCACAACATTTACTTGCCCCATTCAACCACAGTGGTGGAAAAAGGAACTTTTATCCTGGCACTTTTGGGAATATAAGAAAGGGTAATATTAAGAACCTGGCAAAAGCAATTGAAGGAAGCCTGTGTTGAGTCAGAGATTTTTGTGAGTGGGCTTCCCCTAGATGTTCTGGTGACTGTAGGCTGTTGTTAGCTGCATGTCCCACTGAGTGTCACTGCTGAAAATGTTGGTGTGATTCGATCCTCACAGCTTATTTTCACGTTCCCAGGGAAGCCCATTCCTGCTCTGGAGGCATGGCCATGCTGCTTTTCCTTCCCACTGGTGTTGAAGTTACCAGAGCACTCTGGCAGCATCCTCACAGTGGTGGTGTTCTGGAGTGCAGCAGGTCCAGGCAGGGCCTGATCCCTGACCAACTACATGAAGCAAATCTGGTGTCAGTCACTCAAAGAGCCTAGATTAGATGTTCAAGCAAGACATGCAAAGAGCAGTAGGAAGGGAAAGATAGCTGCCAAGTGCTAGCCAGTAGCTTGTGGAAAACAGGCCACAAGTTTCCAACTCCCAGCATTCCTCTCCCCTCTATCATGGCTGTGCTGTGTTGGTAAACAGGTAGATTCCCACTCCTTCATTTGTTTTCGTTGCCCAGCCAAGCTCAAGGCAGCTGCTTTTAACATGCCAATGCCTCACATAACTTGTTTTGCTACTGCTCTTCCATTATCACCTCTCTGTGTCCTGACTGGAATGACAGATGCAGGGTTGTCCTGAAGATGGAATCTCTGCAAAAGCACCAGCTGTCTGAGCAGGTCTCTCATGTCAGTGAGGATGCAGTGAGGCAGCTTGGTGTTTTACAGCTGGTGGTGCTGCTGTTTTCCATGAGGCAGGGAAGAAGACAGGCTGTATGGGATGTTTTGTATGGGAGCTTGCAGGTTCTGCTGGATTAACAGCGAGGACTTGGCTCGTTGGCTTGGCACTGACTGCAGGGGGAATTCAGAATGGTCCCACACTCAAGCTCACTCAAACTCCATTCGAAGATGACAACCCAAGCCCACCAGCTGAGCTTCCACAAGGGATCCTGCCCCTCCTTCCTCCCCTGTGAGTGTGTCCGAGTCCAGTGAGGGAACCATCCGCGGCCTTGGGGAAGGGAGCGCACATCCTACAGCTCTTCGCTCTCTGGCAGGATCCGCACCCAGCCTTGGGCCACTCTGTTGAAGTTGGGCCTGTGGGAAATCACCTCCAGCACACTCAGGTTATCCAGCTCTACGGTGGGCAAAGAGAACAGCTCACCAACCAGCGCCCTGTCAAACGGGGCTGGAGTCCTGCAGCACAAGGAGAAGCACACTTAGTCACTAGGGCATGTTGTGAAGGTGTTAGAAAAAATAAGTCTGGATTTCCTGAGTCCAGCACAATGTAGCAATGCCTGTTAGAAATGACAACCCTCCTCTTCCTCCCCAGGACAGTTAGAGACCTGCCAGCCCAGCGAGGTGGTTCTCTGGTACACCCAACTCAGCTCAAGCTTTGGCAAGCTTGGAGAGTGGGGTTTGGTGCCTGGGTATTTGTGGAAGTGTTTTGCATGTGGAAGGGCTTAAATTCAGAGACCAATGACAAACCCCTGGACTTGAGAACTCCTGTGTCCTGCAGAAGGCTGAGGCTGATGACTCTGCTCCAGATGGCTCTGGCACATGCAGCTGCATTGGCCCTGGCTCCATCCCACCTTTTGGGACAGCTCCTCGTGAACAATGACTAACAGGAGGAGCAGTGTAGGGGCAAGAGCTGTTATCTCTTCCTGTAGAAATGTAGAAAGGGACTGGGGAAGAGTGTACCAGCCCCCAAAAAGCCAAGAATGTTGGTTTTGGAGCAGCATATGGGGGCTGAGCTATCAGTGAGGCAAAACTGGGAATGTTTGCTTTGGGAAGCACTGCTAGAACATGAATAACGTGGCACTGTTTTGCTACTGAGGAGAAATAAGAGGGGGAAAGGCAAATGAGAAAAGTTTGTTCTAAGAACTTTTAGGGAAAAAGAGTCTTTGTCAAAGACAAAGGTTTTCACTCTCTTAAGGCAGCACACCTTAGCAAGGCAGCCCAGGTTTTTGCATCACAGTCTGAATGTTTAAAATTGGAGATAAATCAGCCTGGTTTAACGCAGTTGCTGTGGAGATGGTGGATTTGCCCTTGCTCTGTGACCCATGAGAGCTGTGCTGGGATTCAGCTAGCCTTAAGCAAGACCACTGGCTTTTTGATAGCCAGTTTGTTCCAAAAAGTTTGTTTTTCTGTGGTTTGGTATTTGAAATGAGAAGTGATTTAAAAGCCAGCAGCTTGGAAGATCATGAAAAGCCCAGTTAAAAGCAGATTGGCTTTCTGAATCTTCCTGCTTCGCTGAAGAATTAGAGGAGGTGGCAAGAGGCTTGGAGCTAAATTAGCACCCATCTGTATTAAATTACAGTTGAAGACTTTAAATAGAAGGGCAGCGTATGAGAGGGGAGAAATGGTACAGGGTAGAGTATTATTCAAAAACATGTCCTTGCTTCAGTCTGTCCATAAATAAATCCTGAGGCAGGAACATGGCTAAATGTTGAAAGAAAAGAGCCAAGTGTCTGCAGCAGCTCCTTGTTCTCCCCCTACAGCATCTCCTTGGCTCTAACTTCTCAAGGAGAGCCACATGGCAAAGCCCCAGGGCTGAGGGGGAGGAGAGCAGCAAAGGGATGGTGGTGGCCAGGCTCATCTCTGCCCTTTAGGATGGCTTTTCCCACAAGGAGGGCTTGTGGTCCCCCACAGCCCCTTCTGCTAAGTGCTGAAAGCACAGCAGGCGTGTCCCCCAAGCCTCAAATCCAGCCCTGGGGTGGGCACTGGGGAGCTGCTGTGGGCACATGGTCTGATGGGGAGCAATGCTGTGTCCTGGGGAACAAACTCCAGTGGAACTTGCCTACTGGAAGGTGACTTTGGCCAGGCCACCAAAGCCAATATAATTCCATCCTCATGACAGAGGTTTTCAGGAAGGACGACAGACCTGATTCCTTTTGCTGATTCCCTGGGATGATGCTCAGCTTGAAAGTTCAGTTCTCATTATTCTGCCATGTCCTGCTGGTGATTTGCTACCACTAGATCTCCATCTCCTGAATTCCCACAACCACCTTTCCAGAAAGGAGATCTGTCTTGGAAATCTCTGCTCCAGGGTCCCACCCTTGACCCCAGTGTACTTTGGAGGTGTGAGGAGGCACCAGCTGTGCTCCATCAGATGCAGCCACAGGGCACAGAGCTTGCCAGGCTGAGCCACCAGAAACCCCGTGGCCTAGAGGCTTTGGGCTCAAGCAGGTGTTTGGAAGGAATCTGGTGACCTCTTAGCACTCTGTGGGAAGATTAACCTTATACCCCCACTGCTTCCAGCAGCTGCTTGAATACCTTAACAAAATTAGGAAAGAGACTTGGCACTGTGTCATTCCTCACCCAGCCCAGAGCTGAGCCCAGCTGAGAACAGGAGTGATTCCTTCTCCAGGACCATGTGTGTAAGCATTGGTTCTCCCAAATTTCATTCCTGAGGTTACCCAGTGAGATCAAGCTGCTTAAGGCTGTGTGAGCCACAGTAGTGGAGCTGAGAGATCTGGGGGAGAGCTACAGGAACCTTCGCAGAGAACCACAGAGGAACTCCTGAGCAGGAAAAGAGCATCCTGAGCCCTTGCTGTGCCCCTGTGGGGTATAAAGAGGGGATGAAGGGTTGCATTTCCCTGGCAGGATGGTGGGTGCTCCTTGAGGCTGAAGGGCTGGGCCAAGGGCTGGCATGGCTGGTGGTGTCTGCCCCTGTTACCTGTTGAAGCTCCTGAAGTCCCACGCAGGGGGTCTCATGGGCGGCGGGTTCTTGCCATACACGGCATCATCCCTGTCCCCAAAGAGGTCCTGCCATGGGCACCGGTAGCCCTTGGGGATGGCGGTGACATTGAACTTCTCATGTGGGATTTCTTTGAGGGGGCTCGAGTACCCTGTGCAGGGGAGAGACAGTGTGGGCTGCTGGGGCCACAGCCAGGCTGAGACAGGGGACTGGGAACAGCTTGGCTTCTGCACGGCTGTGGAAGACCTATTACTGGGGCAGGAATGCATATCTATAACAAATATATATAGATAGATAGATATAGATATGTGTTTGCACATACAAAATCTCTGGGGATGGGCTGGGCAGACCCCTCAGCAAGCAGCAGCTCACTGCCTCCAGCCCCATGTTGCTGAGATCACAGCAGTGTTGGGTTCAGGTGCAGGAAGCATTCACTTACCTGGGGCCAGAGCACTGGGGTTCAGGACTTTGCTCATGTGCAAGACCTTCTCCGACTTCTTGGGTACTTCTGGGGGGCCACCTTGGGGTGATGCTGCTACGTGGAGCTCGGAGTGATAATTCTCCTGGCCCCCAGAATTCTCCCCTGCCTGTGGAGGGGAAAGTTAGCAGGTACAGGGGGAACTCCTGCCCTGCCCCATTTGGGACTCAGGGGATGGTTGAAAGCACCTTAGAGTTTCCTCCATCTACTCGCCATCTGTTCATTTACTGTTCCTTCTGGATCAGCTTTCCCAGTGTGGTATGAGCCATCTGCCCCTTGCCCTGGGAGCTGCAGGAGGCAATGAGTGGGTGAAGAAGGGGGATCAGCACCATCCTCCTCCTCTTTGGTGGATCTTGAACACCGCGTTTGCCCATCTCCATGCCCAGCCCACCAGGACATCTCTCCATTCACCTCTGCACAGCAGTCAGCCAACCATGCCTGCCCTGCAGAGAGACCACTGACCCCACCAGGAATTCCTCCTCCAAGAGCCAGGGAAGGGCTGTCCTCAGACCCACCTGCCTGGAGCCACTGGGATGCTCAAAGACAAAGCGCTGCACCCGCTTCTGGCGTTGCTGGAAGAGCCGGGAGCCGCGGTTGTTCTGCAGGGAGAGTTCCTCGATCATCAGGTCGTGTGCTGTGCTCATCTTCTTCCCCAAGTCCAGCTGGGGCTCTGGAGAGGCTGGGAGGGCACAGCTACAGCTGAGGATGCTGCAGTGTTCGGGACCCCCAAGGCAGCACAGACTGTTACCCCCTCACTGGGGTCTCTGTTTTGTGGCTGGGCCATTTGCCCATGCCAAGGACCGGCGTTTCCTCAGTGTGAGGAATTGCCAGGGAGCTCCAGAGGTTCAAGCAGCCTCTCCTACCCTGTGCATGGACTGTTCCAGCAAAAACAGGGCAAGTGGCCTGAACTACAGCTGGGTCTGGCCCCTAGGCAGGGAGGGCAGCACTGTCCTGGGGCTGGTGACACACCTGCACCCTTACCATCTTCAGGGCCCGGTCTCATGATGGCCATCACTTGCTGCTGTGCTCCTGGGGCACCTCTGTGGGTGGAGGATGGATCTTGCCTATCTGGAAGAGAGAAACACTCGAGGAGTGACACCAAACATGGGAAGATGTCTGCCCCAGGCATGCCCAGAGAGATGCTAGGATCCAGCTTAGCATCTCTCCTCGTCAGCGTCATCCCCTTGCACCGCTCTCTGTCCCTTTCAACAGACATATGGAATGTTCAAACCACACTGGCCCTCAGCCCCTGCCTGTCATTATTCTTTACTGCCCTTCTTTAGGGCAGAAAGTGTCCTCACCTCTGTCTTTGCCCACAGTGAGCCTCTGTCCTTGTGCCCCAAGTGCCCTCGGAGCAGCAGCTGCTGGCCGAGCAGGGGCTCTGGCTACCACCCCCAGCACCTCCGCCTTAGCAGAGCTATTTTCAGCTGCTGGCTCCAATGGTGCTGGAGCTGCAGCCCTGAACCTGTTGGGAGCTGGTGAGCCCAGCTATTGGCAAGAAGGGTCATGGGACCATTCAGCTGGGTTGTTCCATTGTGGAGAGGCAGCTGGAAACCAGCCCCAGTCTGAGCCCCCTGAGCTGCCCACCTGCAGCAGAGCCTCCTGTGCTGCCGGGACGCTCGACTCTGCAAGAGCTGTTTGACCCTGTTTGGTGCATCTGGCACCCCTCAGCTCGAGCTGATGCTGGGCAGCTTCCCCCAAGGGCCCTGCAGTGCCAGGGCTCCCAGGGGCTGGGGTGCCTGGAACACAGTTCTCTGCCAGCTCTGAGTTCAGCATTAACCGTCCGCACAACACACCAGGGACCTGCACCCCATCCTTCCCTCTGCCCCTCTCCAGGGAGACTGTACCTCGACCCCCACAGTGGTGGTGTCCCCTGTTCCAAGGATATCCCCAAGCTCTGTGCACCCACCCACCTGCTGACCCCCACGTGGGACCTCACTTTCCCTACCTGGCCAGGGGATACCCCAGATGCTGGGGACTGAAGATGCTTCTCCTGCTGCACTGGGGATGAGGCCGAAGCCAAGCTGCAGCCACCAGCACTCAGTGGCCTCTGCTGGCCCTTCACGGCACCCTTGGGCTCCTGCTGCTCGCCCCGACCCGTCCTGGGCTCCAGCCCAGATGCCAAGGTCCAGCCACGGGACAGAAGTTATTTCTGGCTGAGAAAGGGGGCGGAGCAGGGCTGTGACCCTTAGGGATTGGGATACCGTCACCCCAGCACAGAACAGGTCTGACTCACAGGGGCAAGGATGCCATAATCCTGGCATGGAGCAGGGCTCTGACCCCTGGGAACCTGGACGCCATCAACCCAGCATGGAGCAGGGCTGACCCACACAGATGCAGGCGCTGTCACCTGGCATGGAGCAGGGCTGACCCCTGGGGACATGCAGCAGCAGCAGCAGCAGCAGCAGCAGGAGGTTGCCATGTGCCATGCGTGCCCAGGCCACCTCGGGGACAGATCAGAGCTGGCCTGGGTAGAGTAACGGCGGTTTATTTCTGAGCTGGGTACACAGCAGTGTGGTGAAGGCAGGTTGTGGTGGCTGCTGGAGCGAGGGTGGGAGATGTGTCCTGGGAATGGGGGGCTCCAGGAGGGGCAGCCTGCAGTGGGGAGGTACTCCAGGGAGCAGGGATGGGCTGGCTTCAACAGTATGTCCTGGGGAAAGGGAAGGGTGACGGGCTGCGTGAATGGTGATATGCTGGAGCCCTGGCAGCCCAAATGCAACCTCTCTTCCAGGGCTGGTCTCACTGGCCCCAAGGTGTGGGGACACCAACATTCTCAGAATTGCCTCCTGTGCCAACACCTTCAAACCCTCTGCAACTTCTACCACTCCCTTCAGTTCCCCACCTGCCCTGGGTGCCACAGCACCCCTTGGTTCCTGTGTGTGCCTGCATCCCACCGGAGTGGGGATGGAGATGTGTTGAACTTGGGTATGGGGACAATGACAGGTACAAGATGGGGCTGTCCCTCTTGGTCTGGGCAGGGTGGGAGAGCACCTGTAAACAGTCCCCTTAACATGGCAATAAATAACTTTGGCTCTTTTTGGTCTCCGGGGAAAGAAGGATTTGGGAGAATTTTTTGAGAAAGGGTCAAAAATTTAAAATTAAAAAAAAAAGGCAGTGAAAAACTGGGGGACTGGAATTAAAAATGAAATTTTCCTCTCCAAAATCTTGTTTCAATTGACACCAGCCATATCTAAAGGCTGGGAGAGGCTGGGAGAGGGAGCCTAGTCATGACATCCAATCGATGCAGCCTACCTGCAGCATATGTGCCACCCCAGGGAAGCAGAGCTGCAGTGACACCCCGGCATAACACCTAGGAGCTGGGGACAAGGGCTCATGGCAGACCACCAAGCCCATCCCATGCTGGCTGTGTGGGATGGGGCTGGCTGTGTGGCTCACCCCGCAGCCCAAGGCAGGGACTGCCGAAGGAGGGGCCGTGGGGGGGCGGCTGCCCCACTCTGCCTGCTCCTGCCTGCTGACCATGCAGTCCTGCCCCGAAAGGTTAGGGTGGTAAAAATAGAGCGGGGCCATGGGACGGTGGGCGGGCGGGAGGCACCTGACCCCTCTGGCACACAGAGGGGCCGTGGCAGCTCGGAAGGGACGCTATTTTTTGGGGACCTCAGCCCCTGGGGTTGATGTGTTCCTGATGGGGTGTGAGCAGGTGGCATCACCCGGGCTGGCGGGTCGAGGGAGAGGGTTTTTTGGCGGGGGCTGGCTTGTCTAGGAGGTGCAGGGAGCCCCTGAGGGCAGACTCCCCGTCTTCAGCCGCAGGCTGCTGGTCCAGCCCCGGGGACAGAGGTTGTAGCTGTGGATTCCCGGGCTCTTGGTCCCCGAGTCTTCGGAGTCGAGGGAGACGTCCGAGTCCGTCGGGGACCGGGAGGTGCAGCGCTTGGCTGGGGACCGCCCGCCCACCACGGGGGATGGCAGGGGGCTCTTGGGGACGGGGGACAGCCCGGGCACGGCGCAGGAAGATGCGCTGGATGACAGCAGGAGCCGGCGACCCTCTGCCCAGGCGGCTCGGGGCATCCCGGGGGAGGCACAGAACTGGGGGCTGCCTGCCCGGGGCGATCGCAGGGGGCTTTTGTGGGTGGGCAAGGGGCTGCCCAGGCTCCCCAGCACGCTGCTGGCAGCCTGCAGTGCCGGCGTTCTTGGCCCCAGCCGGGGCGACTGGGGCAGGCTGGGGGGGCCGGCAGAGATGGGGGTGAAGGGCCGGGAGCTCTCCAGTCCCCCGGCTTTGGGAGAAGAGCTCTTCCTGCGGGCAGCGTTGATGATGTTCCTGGCGAGCCGCGCCTGCATCTGCCGGCTGGCCCGGGGGTCCGCGTCCTGCCGCAGCGGGGACAGGGACCTCTCGCTCCACGGAGGGGACGTCGGGGGTCCCTCATCCAGCTCGGGCACCGAGGCCGGGCTGGCCCAGCCGTCCAGGCTGCCCGGGCGCCGCGCCAGCCGGGGCGTCCAGGTGGGCGATGCAGGGAGGGACGACCGCCTGTCCTGGAGAGGGACAGAGAGCGGGTCAGTGACCCCCACTCGGGGGAACGAAGGGACAGAGCAGGGAGTACAGCTCTGGGGGAGGTGCCAAGGTAAGATTCATGCTGGCACAGCCCCACAGGAGCTGGGGATGTCTCCTTGTGCGTTGCAAGGGGTCCCACCCTTGCAAGGGGTCCCCAAAATGCATTTGACCCTGCACCCCTTCACCCACCAAGGAGATCAGGGCAGGCTGAGCCTGCCGTTAGTCATCCTTGCCCAGAATGTGTCCCAGGACCTCTCACTACCTGCAGCTTCCTACAGTCTCCCTCTGGGGGATGCTTGGAGCCCCCGTTGCACTGCCCCAGGATCCATCAGCCAGCACTGTTCCCCAGAGGGCAGGAAAGAGAAGAGCCACGTGTGACAGCGCAGAGAGTGTATTCAGAAAGAGGGGGGAAAAGAAAAATGCAGGAGAAATAAAGCAGAGTCAAAAGGCAACTTGGTACCTTGGGGAAGGTAGTGAGAAGACATGGGCTGGATGACATGGCTTAGGCTGGACAGCACCTGCAGCCCTGCCCTCAGCACCCTCCTCATCCCAGCACATCCCTTGCTTCCAGCCGTGCCACACAGCACTGCCCACCCCAGCTCCAGCACCGAGCCCAGGCAGGGACCCCACAGTGCCCCGGGCCCAGCACCACTGGACTCTGCCATGCCCCGAGGGATGCAGTTCTTCCTCCACAGTGAGGAAGCAAACGAAGACAGATCTTGAAGGAGCAATAGGAGAGCCAGGAGCAGGCACAGTGAGGCAGAAAGGCAGCGTGTCCCCTCCAGGTTTGCTTTGGTAGGAGGCTGAGAAGAGCCACAGGACAGAGGGGATGCAGAGGAGCAGGAAGAGCTCTGAGAGATGGAAAAGCCAGAGGTGAAGAAAGGAGGGAGCCAGAGGTGTGATGCTCCATACAGTTTCCAGGTGAGAGAAGAGTAAGAGCAGCCTTGTGGGACAGGCAGGCTCCTGCTGACTCTTTGGGAATCCTGCAGGCTCTGTACCCAGCTCCTTTTGCCTCCCCTGGACTCCTCAGCTCCTGCTGCACTGGGGGCTCAGCAGCGCCTGTCACCCACTGTCCCAGTGCTGCAGCCTCACAACCACTTCTTTTTTCTATTTTCTTTTCTTTCCCCCCTCCATTTGTTGTGGTTGGTTTGGCTTTTGGCACTCCCACGGGCAGTTAGGGAGGACTCAGCCTAGCACCACGGTGTTTTTCTCTCTGCCACCACTACTTGTAGTAAAAAGAAGGTTTCCACACCTGCGGCTCGATGCCGGCGTTCCTGGTGGAATAGGAGGGCCGGGGTGCCTGGAAGCCCGCCTTTGCCCGGGGCGGCAGCAGGCGGCACGGGGAAGCCAGCAGCACCTCAGCTGAGGCTCCAGGACTGGCACGGCTGTCGTGAGTCAGGGGCAGAGCCCCAGCAGCACTGGGGAAGGGGCTGGCAGTGGTCTGGCCGGCGCTGGGCACCACGGGGCGATGCCAAACCGGGGAAGGAGGCAACGGAGAGGTCGGGCAGGAGGCTTGCTGGGGATAGGGGTAGGAGTCGGGAAGAGAGGGTCTGGGTGGAGGCACCTCCTGGGGCATGGACCTTGCTGGCCCCTTGGATGGGGAGAGGATGAAGAGAGAAGACTGGAGCTGGTAAGGCTGGTGCTTGGAGATCTCCAGCTCCTTCTGGGACACCTCATTCTCCATTAGGTTGCTGCCATACAGCGATGCAGGAGGGGTTTTGGAGGGCCTGCAAGGACTCTTGGAAGGGCGTCTGGAGACCATGGGAGATAGGTAAGCATTGTTGTCATACTTCCAGGAGGGAGGCAGGGACATGGTGGGTGATGGGGACCGCAGCAGCTCGGGCTGGGAGGGGGCTTCAATGATGAACTTCTCCATCCTGGACTGTCGGCGGGCAAAGAGCTCAGCCCCCTTCCCTCTCGCTTCAGTGAGGATATGGCTGGGCTGTGGCTTCTTCTTGGGCTGGATGGTGGGAGACTTGAGGCAGGAGGACCATGCCGGAGCATCTTCAGCTGGTGGGAGGTGCTGCACACCCCTGGCTGCACTGTTGGGGACAAAGTTCGAAGCTTCAGCCCCGAGGGCGAAGGGCTCGTCCTCGTTGCTGGGCTCCCCCTGCTCCTTCTGCTTCTTCCTGCTGTCTGCACTCTGAACCAGGTCCAGCAGGTCGGGGTTGGGGCCCAGTTTTGGCTTCTCCACAAAGGTGAACATGGACTTTCTGCTGGCTCTCCGGGCAGCTGACTCCTCCAGGATCCCTGTTTTGGGCAAGGGGTTTGGTCCGCTCACCCCGCAGCCCAGCAGGGGGTCTGGCAGCATCTTCGGCTCCTGGGTGGGGTACAGGGCCGAGTAGGCAGGGGGGGAGCGGACACGGGTGAGGGGTGGGGGGCTGCTGAGGCTCTCTGCATAGGTTGGTGGTGGGGGCAGCTCGGGGGCAGGGGGCTCCTCGGCCGGCTGAGCACTGGTGGGGGATGCCTGGGTGCCGAAGGGTCTGGCTGTCCGGTTCTTCACAGGCTTGGGCTTGGCCAGGGTGAGATGGACCTCGTAGTACTGCCGGCTCTGTGTCCCGTTCTGCTGCTGCCCGGCTGGGGACGCCGTCCCTGTGGCTGTCCCTGCTGGCTCGCTGGGCACCTCGCTAGGCACCTCACCGGCCACCTCGCTGGGCACTTTGACGTTCTTCCCTTCCTCGGGGCTCTGTGACAGGACAAGAGCCGCCGTGTTCGGCCCCGCAGGGGCTCCTGCATTTCCGAGCCCCTCCACCGCTCCCTCCACGCCGCTGGCTGACCGCTCCTGCACGCCGTTGGTGGCGGCCGATGCCATGTTCTCCTTCAGGTAAACGCTGAGTGGGACCTGCTGGGCTTCAGCAGGAAGCTCCTGGCACGGGGAGGCGTTTGCCAGCATCCCTTCTCCTGGATTGCCAGGCTGGTCAGGCCCCGGCTTCGTGCCCTGCCCCTGGCTCTCCTCCATGGCCCCTTGGCGAGGCTGGGGTGCAGGGCTCAGCGGCAGCCCCCCGCCATGCCCGGCCCCCGTGAGCCCCTCAACGCGCTGCCTGCGCCGGTGGAACAGCAGCACGCCCTTGGAGCTGGGGCCGGGCGCCGTGGTGAGTTGAGCCGCGATCCTCTGGCTCCGCGCCTTCGCCTCCTTCAGCTCCTTCTCCGAGAGGCTGGCGCTGCGGGACAGACCTGGGCAGAGGGGAGAGGGGGATTAGGGTCCTCAGAGTGAACGTGGAGTGTCAGTCCTCCCCGCCCAGGACTGGCAACCCTTCCTCCAGGTATCCCCCGGCATCCCAACTCTTTCCCTGGCCGGTGGAGGAAGGCAGGAGAGATGCACCGGGTCTGCGGTACACGGTTTGGGGGCAACGGGGACCCGGCACAGCCATCACGAAGATGCTGGTACAGATGGGAAAGCTCAGGGGACACCTAGTGACACTCAGGACGTTTTCACCATCCCACCCCGTATTTCGGCTGGGTTCTGCGCACCCACCGCGCTGACCATATGGGAAAGGAATTTCTCCGAGCAGGTCTCCGGCTGCAGTTCACACGGCTTCGGTCCCCGGCTCAAGAAGGCAGTGGCAGCGGAGAGGCCAGCGTGTGTGCCGCAGCCCCGCGCCCCGAATCCCGGCACGCTCAGCCCTGAGCGGGCAGGACATAAACCCGGGGACAGCGGGAAGATGACAACCCACCCCGACCTCACAGCAAGGCCGGTGGGCAGCCCTGGTGGGGGACTTATGTATGGAGCAACACGAGATGGCAGCAATCGACAGAAGCTGTGCAGCTCCTGCCCGGCTGGACACAGACACGGACACAGTAAGGAGCCACCCTCACCCCTCGGAACTCAACACAAGTGTTAAAAGCAAAGTGCTAAAAGCCTGGCTCGGGCCCCGAGGCGAGCAGCCCAGTGCTGCTGGGCTTCTCCTGTGCCGGACAAAGGTCAGGGCACCAGCCCTTCCCTAAGACAGAAAGGATGTGGAGCTGCCGGGAACGCATTTTCTCAGGGTGAGCAATTTCCTATGAGCTTGCCTCCCCCGAAAGCACCCGTGGGAAGGGCAGTGTCCCCCATCCTGCCGAGGCCACTGTTGGGCACAGACACTAGCGCCGACCACCAGCATCACCCCCGCACCCAGCAAGGGTGCAGCCCCTCTCCAAAGGCTCTGCCAGGATGGCTCTGATGGGTGTCTCTGTTCTGGCCCCAGCAGGGAGGTGGGTGGCCAAGACCGCCCCCTCCCAGCCCTGCTCCTCTTTCCTTCCCATCCCATCCCTTCCCGTCTTCCCTTCCTTCATGTGTTCCTCATTTTCTTGCCTTCTGTGCTGCTTGGGAGTCTTCCAGGATATTTTCAGCAGAGGCTCAGCCTACCAGCGAGGGAAAGGGATGAATGAGTAAGACAAATCCTTCCAGTAAGCCCACGGTAAGCAGGAAGGCTGCTGGAAGCTGGGCAACTCCTCTTCCTCATCCTTCATCCCTCCTGCCTCCCTCAGCACCCGGCAAGTCCTTGCACACAGCTGAGGTGCCCAGGATGCCCTGGATGAAGTCTTCAGGTTGCCGACCAGGAAGGTTTTGTCTGGGCAGGGGGCAGAGGAGGCACAGATGCCAGTGGAAACTCTCCTGGAGACCAGGAACCTGGCGGCAGCGGCGACGCCGGCGGCCAGTGCCCCCCTGGTTCGCGCCCAGCATTGTTCAACGCCCCATTTCTATTTGCTTTGGCGGCGGCACAGAGCGGGGCCGCTGCTTCCTCCGGCCGGGCTGGCTGGAGGGCGGCCAGCACCGCGGCTCCCGCTCCGCGGGGTCACCCTCGCCGCCTTTATCTCCGAAACGGAGCAGAAACACGGCCAAGGAGCCGTTGAGAAACAAGCCACAGGCTCCAGATGTCTGCGGGTTCCGTGCTCCGAGCGGAGCATCCCCGCTTCCTCGGAGGCCGGGGCTGCCTAAGAAGCCGAGCTCTCGGCGGAGCCATTTCGCAGCCTCTTGCTCTTGCTACTGCCTTTTAACAGCAAACGAGGGGCCCTGGGGGATCTTCTCCGTGCTGGAGGGATGACTCAGCTCTTGGCCAGCCCGTTCCTGCTTGGACTAGCCACCAGATACACTCCCACGTAGCCGGGACTAATACTGGGATTTTGCCCCTGGGTGTCTCCATCCCTTGCTGCCGCCACAGGCATGGGCATCACTTTGGGCCAGGGTGCACTGCAGGGTGGACTTCCCCACCTAAAATCCCCTACCTGTAATCCATTTCCCATCCCCTTCAGTCTTCCAGCAGCCCCTTCCCCCTCTCACCCAGCACCCACCATTCCTGGTCTGGTCCACCGGGGTCGACTGGAAATTAATCCCTCAGGATACACTGAGGGTAAGAATTGCCCGTCATTTCCAATTTTAATGACACAGATGAAGAGCACTGAAGCCTCTGGCAGTCCAGAGGAAATTGCTGCAGCCTGAGCCATGGGATGAGGTTATTCACCTAGCACAAGAGCCTTTATCTATCTGCCATGGTGTCTGGAGGGATTCAGCCACCTAGGGCAGTTTCTGCACCACACACTCCCCTCCCAGCCACAGGGAACATTCCATTATCCTTCTCTGCCATCTCCTGCCAGCTGGCAGCCCCGGGTGGGCTCTGGTTGGTCCTTTTCCCCAGCCCCAGGCAAGCGGGAGGGAGCTGAATGCACTGAGAATGTCCAGGTGCTGGGGAGGAGAAGTAAAAGGGCTGCGGGGCTGAAGGCAGCCAAAGCAGTCCAGGGAGGAGGTGAAAATAAAACTACGAGTGTCCAAGGGCACTAGGAACTGGTTTCCACCCATTACCCTGATCCTTGTCCAAAGTCCAATGGGTGACGGCTTCCTTCCTTCCTTCCTTCCTTCCTTCCTTCCTTCCTTCCTGCCTGCCTTCCTGCCTTCCTGCCTTCCCACACCATGCACTTCCTTGCCATGACACTGTCCCTCAGGAAGGAAACATCTCCCCTCTTCAAATGCCCCATCTTCTTCCAAGACAAGCCCCACCAGCCCTCTCCGCTGCCACCTGCCCTCATTTTGGGTCCCTTGTGGTCCAGGGATGCTGGAGAAGGAGATGCTCCCTGTGCATCCTGTGCCCCATGGAATTACCAGGGTCCTGGCACACACGAGCAGCTCCAAGCACTCTTCTGGTTTAACACACTCCAGCTCTGGCCACAGAAGCCTATAGATCTCTATCTATATATTTATATAGACACTTGCTCTGTAGGTTTTCCGTTGCTCCAGGGGTGACTTCCTGAACATCCCCCAAGTGCAGGGCTTAACAGCTTCTTGCCAAGCTGTCAGTCATCCTTCCCACGGCATGTACAGCACTCGCTCCTCCAGAGCGAGGATGACGAAGGTGATGAAAGGAATTTTTGTTGCTCTCACTTCCTGGACAGATGGGTAAAAAAAATTCCTTCCATCTCAGCTTTCCATGCAAAGGATGGATCCCCCTGAAGGGTGCTAAAGCAGGATGTCTGAAGTCCAGCCAGGAAAGGCTGGAATCACTATCTGACCCTAAATGAAGGTGAAGGGATGTATCAGACATGGCTTGCGACCCATCCTGCCCTATAGATGAACTCCAAGAGCTGAAAAGAAGATTTGGCCTTAAATTGCAGTTTTGCTGAACTGACAAACTCAGTGAAAGTTGATGGTCTTGACACGGCTGGGATGTCACAGGAAGGAAAACAGTGACTTGGAAGCTGTGCCTGGTAAGAAGTCCTTGTAAGCAGCAGACAAAAGATACCCAAGTCTTAATGGGACCTTCAGAGTGCAACAGGTCATATGAAATCTTGGAGTCAGAGCTGGCAGGTGACTCCAAAGTCTTTAGTTTGGGCTCTGTCCCTGGCCTGCTCCAGATTTGGATGCTGCAACCCAGCTTGGCCACGCTCAGGGTGTCCCACCAGACTGCCCCCTAGCAGAGCATCCACCATCCATAACCAGCAGGCACTTTTCCCTATTTCCAAACATTTCTTGGACTTCTGTGGTCAACCCAAATGGTGCCTCTTGCTGGCAAAATCCCACTGGCAAAACCAGGAGTGAAACCAAGACAAACCCCATTTCCAGAGGGACACGCTCTGTGCCACCTGACGCGAACCCCGCTGCACATCCACAGTCAGGCAGTGCTGGGGAGAGGAGATCCAGTGTTTTCACCCAAACATTGAGGACTTTGGACACTGAGGAAATGTAAGCAGGTTTTTTGGCAGAGCAGCAAGCTGGCCCATTGCCCCAGCTACAGCTGTGCAGGATTTTTTGCAATGCGTACCAACTCACACACATTTCAGTCTGTGCACACATTTCCCTCCAGCTCCCAGCTATCCCAAATAATCTGCAGCTAGGAAAACACGGAGGGCAGCACAGACAGGCAGCTGAGCTAGCCAGAAACAGATATGACTCAAACATATGGATACAAAGATGACAATTTTCTGCCTCGTTCCCAGCTTCCAGCCCTCCTATGCTCCAGATACAAAGCCTTCATGAAGTTCTTATCCATGCTGGCCCTGCAGCCCCAAAAAGATCCAGCTCAGGTGGTGGGTGCTGTGGTGGGATCAGCCTTGCCTGCCTGGCAGACACTCTGTGCTGGGCCCCTCCACACTGGTGCCTTTGCCAGTGACAAAATGTGGCACAGCGAGAAAATTCGTTGCGCTTGCAAGTTTTCCCTGTGCTCTGTTCGCAGGGGCTTTGCTGGATTTGGAGCTGTTTTGCCTCCCCACGCTCCTCCCGGCTCGCAGCCGTGCCTGGCACTTAGCACCCAAATCCTGCTGAAATGGCCTCACAGTCTCCAAGCAGCAAGTCCTGGGGCACCCAATTCCCACAGAGGGGGAGGAGAAGGGGGAGGTGGGGATTAAGTATGAATGGGGGCCGTCTGCCCCTGCCCATGCCCTGTTCCCAGGGGGATGCAGTGAGCAGCCCCAGCCCCACATGTCCACACTGGGCAAGAAGATGTTGCTACCACATAGGTGGAGGCAGCACCTTCTCCAGCTGGTTAAAATCAACCTTTTATCTTTTGAAAAGGCAGCTGGAGCAGGGCAGACCTCTCCTAGACAGCCCTGCCATCCACCCACTCGGGTGCAGCAGAACCAGCCCATCCCACGGCCGGGTACCGCGGGGACTCCATCCTGCCTGGAAAGTTCATCCCAGCCCCATTCTGCCCAAAGCTGCTGGAACTCGCGGGGACCCATCCCGGGCTGCAAGGTCCCGGGGACAGCCCAGCCGGGCCGGTGCCCCGAGCCAGCGGCGCTGGCCTGGCGAGAGAAGGTCAAATGGCTCGGAGTGTCCCTGTGCGGTGGGCAGAGCGGGGAGGGCAGCGGAACGAAACGGGGCCTTTGCCTGTCCCTTGCACAATCCGTAAAGGATCCATCCTGCTGGCTGCCAAGCTGAGGGACAGACCTCGTGTCCCCAGCATGGGTGGCGTGGCCAGGGGAGGTCATGTCCCTGACGCCGGGGACAGGGGACATCGCCTGGGAGGGCGTTCTGCGGAGCTCGGAAGTGGGACCCTGAGAGCCCCAAGGAGGACCCCCATGTCCCTCCACGTCCCCACCCTGTGTCCTCGCTGTGCCTACCACGCCCCACACCGGACACCTGGATGCCGGCAGAGGGAACCGACACCTGCCCCGCTCATTCCTGGAGACAACCCCCGCTCAGCCCCGGCTGTGTGCGCCCCATCGCCCACCCTTCGCCCACCATCGCACCCACGGGGCTTCTGGGCATGCACTCCCGGCCCCCTTGCCGAGCACCCCGGGCCCCTATGCACCCACTGCGCACTGCCAGCCCCCGGCACCCCGGACACCCCCAGATCCAAACACCCCACTGCACTCCCCTCTGCGTGCCCACACAGCCTCTTTCCCCCGTCACTTCTGCATTGTCACCCCCCG
>VWYI01003913.1:507971-550864 GCA_013399455.1 Anthoscopus minutus
TCCAGCAGCCGCCCCGCCGCCCCCGATGTTCCTGCTCCACCGCTTCTCGTCCCGGTTGGGTCAGCCCTGAGCCCACTGAGGGGGGTAAAGCCTTGATATCCCCTTACCCAGCCCAGCGCATCCCCTTACCCAGCTCACTGCATCCCCTTCCCAGTCCGGGGCATCCCCTTGTCCCATTCTGGGGCATCCCTCTCTCCCAGCCCTGCACATCCCCCTTAACAGTTCTGAGCATCCTCTTACCCATCCCGGGACACCCCCTCACCCAATACTTCACCGTTTCCCTCCTCCCTCCTGCAGCACCTTACGTTTCAGACACTGCTGGGGGTGTGGAGCCTCCCCTTTCCGCAGGTTTCCCTAGTGCCTAAAGTTCTGAGGCACTTGGAGAGAGGCAGAAGTCCAGAGACAAAAATCCAGCACCAGTGTCACTGCTCTGGGGACCTCCTGGAAACAGTGCTGAATTCCCTCTGCCAGGGGTGGTCTGCTCCCAGTCACAAGGGAGCCACAGTCCTAGGCAAGATGATCCCTGGGAAGCCAGCATCACCTCCCACCTCTGCCACCCGGGCTGCAGAGCTCCCTAGCTGCGGGTGAGACTGGCCTTACCCCCTTCCCATGCCTGTCCACACCTCAGGATGAGCTCTTGGCTTGATTTTTTGCCTTTCTAATTTCCTTTCTTCCTGCCCCTCTGTGCTTTTTTGTGCTTTCCTGGTTTTTGAGGGAGCCTGGCGCTGGCTCTGCAGCCCCCAGGGAGTGAAACCTTCCGTTTATTTGCACACCAGACAGAGAAACCAGTCCTGCCTCCTGCATCTCCCAGCCGCTGCCTCTACCCGGGGCTCCTGCACTCCCCAGCCTGCCCTGAGAGGTGCCAGCCAGCCCGGGCTGCCGTGCTGGATATTTGAGAGCAGCCAGCCTGGCCTTGGGCTGCTGGATGGGGACCAAAGGGGCACCTGGAACCCGCCTGGGTGGGTCCATGCAGCTCAAGGTGGGGCACTGGTTTGGCTCCCGAGGCCAGCCCTGCACCACTGTGGGTGTGGATGGATGCACTCTCTTCTCCTGAAGAAGCTGGAAGAGGTGGGGGTTCCTGTACCCCTAGACAACTAAAGAGAAGAGAAGCAAATCTCTGACATCTCCCAGGGATGCTCCTGCAAGCAGCCTGCTGCAGGAGCAGCCCTAGTGCCACTTGTGAGGGCACCTGCCCTTTCCTCTCACCTGCACTGAACCAAACCTGTTTCCCAAACCTGCAGGGGTTTTGCAAGGTCCCAGAGCTGCTCCCGGCTCTCAGGACCCTCAGTGACATCCTGCCTGGAGGCTCTGGAAAGTCTGACGGGTCCTGCAGGCAGTGGCTGGTGGTGATCTCACTTGGAGGGGGAGGAAACGGGACAAACTCTTTCCAACAAACCTGTTGAGTTACTTTAAAATTCCAGGCCGGCAGCAAAAGTGCTGGATGGCAGCACGGATTAGGAAAATGCTGAGCCTGGACAGAATCAGGCCTGACCTTTCCCTACCACAGATCTGCCATCCCGGAGCAGTGAGAAATGGGAAGACTATTTGGGTCCATCTGGTTTGTGTACTGAGCCCTGAAACACGATGCTGCTGGGGTAGCTGTGAGCCAAAGGGTTTGGCTCAGCTTCCCAGCCTGTGTCCCATCCAGGAGCCGCTGGTTTTGGGGATGTCTGACACTGCAAAAAGGCAGGGAGTGGATTCTGGATACCGGGTTCATGTCAAGCATCCTCAGTCACCACCTGGGGGGTGCCTTGAGAAAACCAGGCTCTGAGCTGGGCAGCAGCATCCGTGGGGACAGGGACACACCTGCCTTGGCGCTGTGCGGCTGCTGAGATAACAGCTGGGCAGGAGCAAAATAGAAAGGAGGGTGGAAGCGAGGTTTAAAAATGGATGCAATGCCTGTAAAAGGATGGGTGCTGTGGGAGCGTTTCCCACAGGGAGGTGAGGCAGTCCCGGCATGGCAGCAGCCCCAGTAACCCTAAATGTGAGCCTGTATTTGTGCCACTGTGGCAAAAGGGACAGTCACAGGCAGGGAGGAATAGCTGTGGCACAGGGCCATGAAGTGAGGTGATGGCAGAGAGCATTGAAGGAACCAACCAGCCTGAAATAAAGTGCTTAGTTTTTAAGCCATGGGCTGATAAAAATGGCCCAAAGCCATGTGAGGGATGCTTGGCCATCCCCAATCAATGGAGGAGAGGTGTCCCTGTCCCAGACAGTGCCACACGAGCTGGTCCTGATCACTCTTGGGCAGGATCCCACCAGGCCCCATGGCCAGAGTGAGGGCTGGGGAGTCCATCCTGTTCATGCTCCACTTAGGGATGGGTTAAGTTCTTGGAGAGAGTGGGAACCTGCCTGCTGCCTTCCCAACCCCCTCCCAGAAAAAGCCACAGATTCCTCCTTATTTTTAAGGCCAGAGAGATCATCTCAAGCTAAATTAGTCCCAGCAGCTCTGCTGGAAGCCTGGGACCTCTAACCCAGGGGAAGTCCTACCCTGGGAAGAGCTGGGTGTTCTCACCAGAAGCACAGTAGTGCCTTTCCAAGGGGTGGTGGGGACAGTGGTCAAAGGAGGTTTCTCTTACCTGTTTTCCTTGGCTCAAAATCAGGGTTGATGAGGACCCGTTGGATCTTCACCACTTTCCACTCCTGGCTGGGGCTGCCTGTGGGGCTGTCTGCTGTGGGGGGCAGCTCTGGGGCAGAGCCAGGGAACTTGTGGGGGGCTGCAGGCTGCTCCACCAAGGCTAGGTTGCTGCCATTCAATGGGGGTTGTGGTGCATCCCCATTGAGCCCCCTGGGGTCCCTCTGGCAGCTCCCACTTGGTTTCCCTCCCAGCAGTCCCATCTGTGCCTCCGGCTCGCGTGGCTCAGAGGCTGGAGCATCCCAGAGCTGATGGCAGCTCTGCCTCCCTCTGCTCCTCTTCTCCTGACAACAGCCACTGTCCCCCTCAGTGTCCCCCTTGGCTGTTCCACAGACACGGGGGGGCTGCTCAGCCTCGCCAGGCATGGGGCAGCTGGGCTGGGCGTGGAGGCAGAGCTGCTGCAGCCTTGTCCTCAGCATCTTTCTTCACTGATTTCCTTCACTGGCACTCCATGGCCTTTCCAAACAGCTCTGCATGGCCAGGGGGATGGGTCCTCCCTCAGAGCACGGGCAGCATGAGAGGGAGGGCAGCCAGGTGCCAGGCACGAGCTCAGCTTTATTACTCCTGCAGGCAGAATGAAGACCAGGCAGGATGTTGCTGGAGCAGGAAGATTTTGGAGACCCAGGTGGAGGGATGTGTCCAGGGGAGGCAGGCCAGAAAGGAGGATTTTGCAGGAATCTCTCTTTTCCAGGCAGAGGACCGGCATCCAAGGACCTGTGTAAAGGGCAGGAGGAATGTTGAGGATGCTTGTGCTTGCACTGATTTCCAATGGCCACAGACGCCAGAGCAGCTCCCAGCAGCCCCAGCCTGAAATCCAGTTCCAGCACCACTTCCCATGAGGAAGGACCCCCAGATATGCCAAGCCCATTTGGAAATGCCCCAACCTCAACCCCGTGCTCACCACCCCAGCACCCTCATCCATCTGTCCTCACCCTGGGGACAGCAGCCATGGCCAGAGCCCTGTGCCTGGCTCCCCTTGCTTTGTCAGCCCAGATGAGGCTGTGGGCACCCCTGTTACTGGTCAGCACTAGTCTGGAGCTGGGAGTGTTCAGTGAAGAAGCAAATCCCTGATGATGTTGCTCAGGGTTATCAGGAACAAAAAAGGAAAATTTCCAGCATCCAGCTAAACTGTGTTTAACCATTGAGTGACTCATGCGGCGTCAGGACAAGCGCAGACAGACCCACTTCCCTCCTGCCAAGCATAAATCCTGCTGGGATGACAAACCCACACACCAACACAGACAAGTTATCAGCTGGGAGAGGGGATGTCATCACTCCCAGGACAGGATATGGGTTGTAGAGTACGGAAATTCCTGTGAGTCCTTCGCTCACACGGCATCACCCAGCCCTGCTCACAGCAAGGCAGGTCCTGGGGAAGTGTCTCCTCGGAGATCCACTGCACCCATGGCACGTGGACCATGATGGATTTCCCAGTCTAACAGCTGGCTGAGGAGGAAAAAGGGGTTTTGCTCATCACAACCCCCCCTACCCCCCTTGCCGAGTTATTGTGAGGTTTTTTAGCAAAATAAGAAAAAGTACTAGGTCAACATCACAGGTTAAGCTCTGGCAGGAATACACCCTGTAGCTTCCTCAAGGCTCAAAGCTTCTCTGCACAACCTTTCCTGTCCTTAGCAAGGTTATTTGGGAAAAGAAGGCAGATTAGAAAGCAGGCACTTGGGCATTTCCCAAACACAGGGCTGCATTTTTTGGAGAACACCCAACGGAAATCTTCTGCCCTTTCTGAAATCCTTCCTCCTGCCTCTCTCTGCTTCAGTTATTCAGCACAGATTTTCAAAGAGAACCTGAGGAGAAAATGTCAATGTTTCTCTCTGAAAAAGAAATTTCACCCTCCCCTTTACGTAATTTGGGGCTCAATAGTTGCAGGAAGCCACCCACATCTTTCCTTAGAAACATGGCAAGTTGGAGCTGGAGGGAGCTGGCTTGTCTCAAACCAAGAGAAAGTTTCCAAAAATAGCCCCAGCCCAGCCTGGGTCCACAGAGAACCTCTCAGGGTGGATCTGCATCTCCCCACTCCCATTCCCTCGCCCTATCCCTAGGGAGCCAGTTTCTGGGGCAGCACAACTCATGTCCATTCTACATCAGAGCTGCCTTGACAATTTGCTGGGGGAACTGGTACCTCCCTAAAAACTGTCTTCCAGAGCCGCTTCCTTCCATTTGGGAGTGCCTTCCACACACGAGCATCTCCTGGGAGTGACGCCCACAGCCTTGGTGTTCCCCAGGCAAACCCTTTCTTGGTGAGACCCGGGCAGTGGTGTTCCCTGAGGACACACTGCTGGGATGGAGCCACCCACAGCACCAAAATGCTGAGTCAGGCATCTGCTGCCTCGCTTGGGGCTGGTCTGGGCCCGGCACAGTGGTGGGGGAACAGCAGCAGAGCCACAGAGAACAGCCTCCTTCCCCCCAGGATGCAGCTCCTGGCCTGTACCAGCAGCACAGGAGGGAAATATTTATGAGTGCCATGGATCCCTAGCAAAAGCTGCTAGACTGATCCTGTCTGTTGGAATACCAGCCAGGTAGGATGTGTATATATGTCTCGGGTGCATGGCTGCACTGGCAATAACAAGCTGCAACACCAGCCATAGCCACAAAACCAGGCTGAGACACCAGAAAACAAAGACTTTAAACGGGGATGAGGGTCATTTCAGGCACCATTTCAGGCACCATTTCAGGGGGGCAGCTCCAGAGGACACCCAAACTGGGCACCAGTGCCCACCTCACAGTCCTGAGAAGCAGCTGCTCACCGTGCCCACCTGAGAGGCTCCTCATGCTTCCTGATGGCAGCAAGTCCCTATGAGAAGCTGCAAAATGGTGCTGGGGAGGGAATAATAACAGCAACAACAAAAAAACCTTCAATTCACAAAGTGCTGAAATCTGGCAGCAAGGAAACCTTTTGCTCAACTTCTCTTCCTGCCCACTCACTGGCGAGTGATGCACAGCCCCCCCACCTGCCTTTCTCACACCCTGTCACCCTCCCCCCCCGCTATTGAAAAAAGGAAAACTAAAGTTAACTTTCCACGTCCCACACAAATATTTTTGGCAGGCATTGCTGGCATTCAGGCTGCAGAGCCCGGGGGAGACAGGGTCTGCAGAAAGTCTTCGTCTCCATCTGCTCCTGGCACCCGGCTGGGGGTCTGCAGTGCCTGGGCCAGTCTGTCCCAGACACAGTGCAGGGGCAGGAGGTGGCACAGCTGTAAAAAACTGGGGAGCACCTCCAGGACAGCCCTGGGGACCGCAAGTGGCCCCAGCCACGAGAGTACCATGAAGTGGGGGGGTCAGATTCACACCCAAACTTTGGCTCTGTCCCCATTTTCCTGTGTTGTTCTCAGCCACATCCCTGCCCCACGCTGGGTTTTCATCACCATGAAACAAGCCGGCACGGGGTGCGAAAGCTGTCCCCAGCACAGCGGGGCTCTCGGGTTTCCCCGGGTCAGGCAGCAGGTCGCTGTCACTCAGGCAGGACCCTGCTGCCCAGACTCGCAGTCCCCAGCTCCAGTCACAAGATCGGCCCGGTCCCTTTCCAAAATAGCCCAGCCGCAATGTATACATCTGGGGAGCTTTACACCTCCCCTGTGCCAGCAGCTGAATGTTCCCTCAGGCGAGCTGGGCACCTTCCTTCCCCACGTGGCGCCTTCTTCCCGTGGCCCTTTCCCTCAGGGGCATCACAGGCAAGGAGTCTGGGTGGCTGCATCCCCCAAGGGCAACCCCACATCTCTGTGTTCCTGTAAGGGAGCACTGCCCTCACAGCTGACACCGGAGACACCTTGGGTGTCACCCAGCAGCATTTGGCTGCCCCGTGCACAGACATTCTCCCATCTGCTGCAATCCAATATCCCTCCCAGCTCGCTGGATACCTGGCCAGGCGGCTGAGCTGTGTGCAGGGGGAAGGCACAGCCGAGCTGCCTGTGGGGTGATCTCCCTTGCACAAGGACCCCGCTGCTAAAGCCCAAAGCCCTGCACGGATGGGGCCAGTGTGGTGTGACCTGTGCCACCCCGATATCCTCCCACGGGAGAGCAAGGCTGCTTACAGCCCCAAGGGGATGGCAACCGGAGGGACACAGCTGGGCTGTGCAGCATGGAGGGAGAGAAGCCTTCTCTGACAGGGTCCAGCGCTCAGGGAAGGGGCACAAGGAAAGTGGGATGGATGTGATTGCTTCCCTTGGCGTGACAAGGGATGCCCGGCTCCCTGAGGAGCGAGACCTGGGGGTGTGGACAGGGATGGCCACGTCCTGGCTCCTGCAGGCGAGGCCAGGGCTGGCAGGGACAGCAGTCGGCAGCGTGCTGGGGAAAACAAAAGCCCTTCGCAGCGCTGATTTACTACCTTGACGGAAACCGGGATGGAAAAAACAGCATTCCTGAATGCCTGTCCCTGTGCAACCCCTGCGGTCCCCAGCACCCCAGCCCGCCTGTGGGGACACGGGCAGCTGGTCCCAGCAGGTGGGTGCCCTGTGCCCTCATTCCCTGCCCACAGCTGGTGGGGAGAGGCAGCAGAAGGAATGCTGGGGATGGGCACGGGGGCTGCGAGGCGCCAGGGCAGCGGTCGTGATTGAGCAGTGAGCAAAGCAAGGGAGGAGGAGGAGGATGACAATGGAATCCTGGCCAGCTGGACCATGTCCTCTCCCTCTCCACCCCACGCGGGAAGGAAGGGCTGGATGTGGGCTGATTGAATCCCTCTGAACTCCTGCATGGCTCCTCACACCAGCTCTGGGCTTGTTCTTCTGGGTTCAGGGAGGAGGGAGATCTCCCTGGGCAGCTCCCCTGAGAGCAGAGGCTCCCAGGCACTGAGGAGAGCTGGGAAGCAGGACAGGGAGCTGAGGAAAGGGATGCTGGCCCCTTGGAGGGCAGCACAGCTCAGGCTGGGCTGGACTCAGGGTGAAATATATTTTGTACCCTGGCACAGCCATCCCAACCCAGGCCCAGAGGGTGTTTGCTCCACTTTGTCATCCCCATTCTCATGGGGGTTTTGGTCAGGTTTTGGTGCTCAGCAGACCTACTGTCCTCCCACTGCTCAGCCCACATCCCAGCCCCAGTCTCCAAGAAACCCCAATGCTCCATAGGGATTTGCATCCATCAAACATCAGTCTGTGCACTCCAGCCAAGCAACACTGATCCTGCTCTGCCCTCCTGGCTAAGTTCAGAGTGAATCTACTCCTTCCTGTCATCCCTAAGGGGCCCATCTGACCTGGGGGTCCCAGCCAGACAATCCTGGGAGCTGCCCATGCCCTGACTGCATGACAGACCCACGCAGGGCAGGTCCCAGCCTGTCCTGCCCTTTGCTCAGCTTGAACCCTGACCCCAGCTCCAGCTGCTGCATTCCAGGGAATGAGGACAACCCCAGTCTGCCTCTTACAGCTGCCTCAAGTCCTTCTCAGTGCAGTTTTGGGAAGCAAAGTACCAGGTTTGCTGTGTCTCGGCAGCTAAGCCTGATGCAAGCCCAAGGTGTCACTGGGAGGTGGCCATCCTCAGGGACCTCTGGCCCCTCCTGCTGTGGGACAGAGGGTGTTCAGCTGGGAGCTTCAGCAGATCACTACAGGAAGCCAGGGATGAAACTGCAGCTCAGCCTTTTCACAGCTCAAATAAAATGTAAAAAACAGAGAGGTCCAAGAGAGAAGATGAACTGAAAAACCAAGCTCTGGTCAGTGCAGCACAGCTGTCCCCAGGACTGGCACCGCCATGGCTGCAAAGTGAGCTGGATTGGCAAGCCAGGTTCTGGCAGCTTTTGGCTCCACACATCCCTGTCTGCCCAGGGCAGCTCACCTTCATCACCCATGCTGCAGCAACATTCTAGCTGTGCAGCCACCAGCTCTCTGGCACAGCAGGTCCCACACCCAAATTTCCCCTCAGAGCTCCAGCAACAGCTGCCAGAGGGAGAGAAGGGAGGGCGGGCTGGCACAGTGGCGCCTTCACGCATTTCCCAAGCAATACCAATGCACATTTCCTGGGAGAGGAATGAAGAAACTCTCACTAAACAAAATCCTGCTCCTGGAGGCAAGCACTGTGGGGATGGGATCACCCCTGGATATCAGATGCCTCTTGGTGGTTGTGCCAAAAACCATGTTGGGTGGGGAGGACCGTGGTGCTGGGGTTCACCCTGCAGTGGGGTTGGAACTCATCCCACAGCCATGAGATGAGTGGGATGAACTTTCTGGCAGTGGAGTTACGGCTCATTCTGCAGCCTCTCTGGCCCCAGGGAGCTCAGCCTCAGCAGATATAAAGCACGAGTGCAACTAAGCAGAAAACCCCACAGGGGCTTGAAAATCCAGTTTAAACAACCTCTGAGCATTCAGAGCTGCCCGAGCTGGGACACCTGACAGACTGAGCATCTCAGATCCCTAGGGTCCAAACTAGACTGCAAAACTTCCCAGGTAATCCTGGGGGCTGGCACAGCCACTGCTGGACATCACAGCCATATTTGACATTGTCACAACCCTAACCCAGGTCCCCCTGAACAGACAAACCAGGGGGCTGTGACCTGGGGCTGCCAGGATCAGGGCACACAACCTGCTGGTGCAGGGATCCAAGGTCAGTAGCAGACCTGACAGCTCAGCCAAGATTTGCTGAGCCCAGCAGCTTTGTCCTCCCCACCGTGACACCTTAATGTCACCTCCAGGCAGCCCTGAAGCCTTAAAGATCCCTGAAGAACACAACTGTGCTGCTAAGAAACAGGGAGCAGCTCTGGCCAGTGTTTTGGCCCCCAGGTCTGATCCCAGGGAGGCAGGATGGGAACTGAGAGTATAGATGGCTGCACACAGCCTGGGAACTGCCAGGACTAGGATAAAGGACATTTTAACAGCACAGTGACGGAGTGCACACAAGTACAGGGTTTGGCCCCTCTGTGCCCCATGAGCAGCGCTCGGGTCTGTCCATGGGAAACAAAGAGCATCCCAGGGAAGGGAGTGTTTTCTTTCCAGACCAGGAAAGCAGCCAAACCCCAGCACATGCCCATTCCCAGGCCTTGGCCCCAGCAGCACAGCAGGCTGGTGGCCTTGGGACATGAGGTCCTTTCCCATCTAGCTCCCCAAGGCTGAGGCCCCGGCTGGTCCGGGTGAGGCAGGAGAGCAGCCCTGCTGCTTGCTGGGATTCTGGGGGTCCCTGAGGCCAGGGCACAACCACCACTTCGCTACTCAGAGGGGTCCCCAAGCATTTTGGGATGAGGCTGTGTGTGTGTGTGTGTGTGCTCAGCAGTCTGGCTCTCCTTCTGGCAGAGCTGCTTGTGCAGTAGGAATAAACATGCCGAGGACACATCCAAGCCAGTGCAAACAGCCCCTGACCGAGCTGCTCTCTCCCAACACTCTGTTTTCCTTTCTCTGCTTTTCCTCTCCTCTCTTAACCCCTTCAGGAGCCCGAGGGACCTGTGCCGGCAGCCCTAGGAGCTGCTGGAGCCAAACCCCATGAAACTCTGGGAGTCTGACCACAAGGAAGGTCTGGGACACCAATGAAGTTCCAGGATCCCCCCAGGGCACAGAGCTGGTTTTGCTGCCCTCAAGTCGCCTGGCTTTCGTTCCCCTCCCTCTTCTTTCCCTCCTCCTTTCTCCCCTCCGCAGCTTTCCCCAACAGCTCCGGAGGGTCCTGGAGGAAAGGGCTGCTCCCCCTTCCAGCGCCCAGTTGACCCATCCAAGCTGAATGCTGGCAGGAGGGCACCTCGTTCTGGGCAGGACAGAGGAGCCAGGAGACACCCATTGTGAGGAGAGCACTCCAGGGAAACCCACCTCCACCCTCCGCTCTGCCGGCAGCCCCCTCCACCCTGGAGGTTACCGTGTTCGTCTCCTGTGACACCGCTGTGTCCCCACAGTCACCGAGAGCCATGCCCAGCCAGCATCCCGCTGGGATGGCCACGGAGCCCAGGGCACCTCCGGTGAGCCCAGGGATGCTCGCACTCACCGCGCTCACCTCTTTCCCTTCCCCTTTTCTCCCGTGGGGAAGTAAAGCTGGCTGCTTTCCATGTGCTCCAGCTAAGCCCGGAGGAGGTCGCGTCCTCGCTGCCCCCGCTGTGCCCGGACCCCGGGGTCCCGGCCGGGAGCTGCGGCCGGCAGCGCCCGGGGCTCCTCGCCTGCTCTGCTCCAGCCGCGCGCGCAGGGCAGGGTGAACGGGGGAGAGGGGAGGGAGGAGGGGAGTGGGGAAATGAAACTTTAATAGCACAGAGCCCCTTTTGTTTCCCAGCATATGGGATATTTCATACATGCTGAAGGCATTAACCACCTATATTCTTCAAGCACTCGCGGCGGCTGGGAGCACAGCCCTGCTCTCAGCTCGGGGCACAGTGTCTGTCCTGGGGGGCTGCAGCCTGCAGCAAGCAGCCCCTCTGCCCGGACATCCCTCTCTGGAAGCAGGGAGACCCTAAATTACAGCCTGGAAAACTGCTCTGCTTCACCCAGCATCATCCCCTGCATGGTTTTGTACCCCCAAAAGAGCAAGCAAACCCCCAAAACTCAAGGCCAAGAAAGTGATGTCCCTTTCCCTGTTTTCTGGACATGCTGTGAAGTGGGGGAAACGAACTTCACCATACCCGGGGATCTCAGATGCCAAACATCCCTCCTGTCCCTGGGGCACGGCAGAGCCCAAAGGTCCCATGGAGCTGTGACTAGCAGTGGCAGAGAGTGGAGGGCTGGTGGAACATCCCCTCCCTGCCTGAATCCCAAGAACGCAGGAGCATCCCTGGAGCAGCAAGGTGCACATAGGGAAGGGCTGGGAAATATCCTCATGGGATATCCTCATGCTATTTACCCATTTTCTCCCCTCTTCTCCCTTCGTGGTGCCTGAGGACAGACCGTGGTGCCTGTAAAATAGGTGACACCATCTTTGCAAGTAGGGAAGGGGCATCTCCAGGCCCTGAGCACAGACAGTGGCTGCCACTACCCCCTGCAGTCCCCACCAGCCACCTCAGTGTGGGATGGGGACATCTAGGGTCCTTGGCACTGGATCCCTCCTTTATCCCTATAGAAGAAATGTTGGCTTTGACCTTCTGGGCAGGAGAGGACATCCACTGGTGACAAAGCTCCAAGCGTGGTCTGAGATGGAGGGGCCCATATATGTGCTTTGTTTTCACCAGATTGGGTGGATTCCTCAGCACTGGGGCTCTTCATTGGTGCCCAGCCCCTGATTTGCACCCATGAGGGCTCCTGAAGTGGGTTCTCCTTCACCAGCCCTCATGTTTTTGGCCAGCCAGGGGAAGGAAGGCATGAGCCCACTCACCCAGGGTGAAGGGGCATGTTGTCCATCCCATGGAGCCACAGCTCCACTTGTCCCTGATCCCCCAGCTCTGCACTACACAGGATGCCCAGTAAATCTTTACTTTGTCCAGTGTTTATCCAGTCACACTCTAATTTGAAATAAAAAACGCAGCCAGTAAAATGCCTTTATAGCTCTTCAGAGCTCATAAACCGGCAGCGCTGGCGGACAGGGGCCAGATGATTGGGGGCTGCTAGGAAAATTTATTGCAGATTTTGGTAACTTAAACATTACAGTTCTGTGAGCCTCAGGACTGGTTTGCTGAGCAGCTCCCAGAAGCAGGGATGGAACAAGGGATGCTTTATTGGGGAAGGGAAGGGGGGGCTGACAGGTCTCACCCAGACCCACAGTTCACATCCACCCAGATTTAGAATGGCTCATTTTTAAGGCAAGGCTTCGCACAGACTGAATCCATCCTCGTGCCAGGAGGGAATGTATGCCCAGGCTCCTATCCTCATGTCCAGGGCTGCTGGACACAAGGCTGCATCACCCTGGAATGAAGACAGCCCTTAGCAGCATCCCAGGAAGATGATGTATGGGACTGTGCCAGCACCTCCCTGTGCCAAATCCCCTGGCTCAGAGGGTGACCTTGCACCAATCCCTGCCGTGGGGCAGGAAGAGCTGGGATGGGCTGGCCAAGCTTGTCGTGGGAGTCTGTAGAATTTGGAGAGAATGAGAGGAAGCGGCCAGGGTGGGGAGCGTGTGAGGGAAGGCGGGTAGCAGGAGGGAAGGCATTTTTTCCTTGCCAGTGTCTTGGCTGATTCGGTGTGAACTGCTATAAATTTGTTTCTTATCTCTCAGGCCATTTAATGTTTTCATGAAAAGAAAATAGTCTGCAGGAAAAAAGACCCACTGATAAAAGATCCCTTTGGCATTGGGAAGAATGTTAAATGTCTCTAATCAGCAGGGTCTGGGGCTCGGACTGCTCCCGGAGCTGGCAGGGAGCTGAGGAGTTGTGGAGACTGGGCCATGCTTGGATCAGACTCTCCCAGCACCCTCCCAGGTCTGGGGGGGAAATGGCATCTGCACCCCTGGACTAAGAGAGGGTCCAGAGAGACCTACACAGGGGATATAGTGCCCAGTGTGGGACAGCAGTGGTTGTGGCTGGGATGGCTCCAGCCACTTCACCCTGCAGGCTTCAACATAAATTAAACCAAATGCTTCCAGAGAGAATAAAAAGTGGGAATATGAGGTGAAAATTCTATGAGAGAAAAGATATGGATCCAAATCCTTCTTGACTGTTTTCCAGGACCAGGCAGAAGCATGGGCTGTGCCAGGCTGTCCCCATGTGTCTTTGCACCTCCAGGATCTTCATCCCTCGCCTGTGCCTGCACCCATGGGGAGGCCAGGGAGAAGCCCCAGAACCCCATGTGGCTGGAAGCATTCTTCCCAAGAAAGCTGGCCCATGGACCAGCTGCTGTTTGGATTTACAGTTGCAAAAGCAAATCCTGAAATCCTCCTTGGAACAAACCTCCTGGCCCTTACTGACCTTGCCCTTGCTCCTGCTGAGGACTGGGGTGCAGGGCCGGAGGCACAGGGGTCACGAGCATTCCTCTCTGCAGGATCAGGTAGTGCCTGCTTGCACTTGCCATGACATGTGGGCACTGAGCTGTATCCCTGAGGCTTCTTCCTTCCTCCAAACACTAGGTGATGCAACTGCTGGCATACCACATGCTGGTGCATCCCTGACTGGGAGCATCCCCACCATGTGGCTCTCTGAAGGCCATCCCACCCAGCAGCCCGAGGCCAGCAGAACCGTGGCACAGGGACACATGAGCGTCTGAGCTGTAGCTTCACGTTCAGGCAGGAAAACAAACAAAGCAGCAAAAATGTGACTGCAAAGGGGATTTTTCAGGGTGGGAAGGAATGATTACTGATGACTTTCCCCTCCCCTTTCTTTTTTCCCCTTTTGGTAATGTTTCATTTTGTACTCCAAGAGAGCAGAAATGCCATTTCAAATGAAAAAATCAAACCCTTCTGTTTCAACACACTCCCTAGCTCAACGTGCTCATGCACCAGCACACCTACATACCAGCTTTTCTCCCAAACACAGCCCTGGCCCAGCAGAGCCCGTTTCCAGGCAGTGTTCCCCCTTTGGCTGGGCCTGTATCCCAGCATTCTGCCTCCCCTGCCAGCCCCACTCCCAGCCCCATCCCGCCATCCACATCCCCTCTCCACAGGCAAACACATTTTCTTCCACATCCATCACGTGGAAGTAGGATGTGCATTCTGGTGCCAGAACACGCACGGCTGGCTGCGCAAGCAGCGCCTGCACGGCTGCACAGAGCTGCTGCTGTGCTGGTGGGTCTCTGTTGGCTTTTGTGGGATGGTTTTGGCTGTGCCTGGCATGCTGGGGAGGAGCCAGGAGCTGGCACTTGCCATCAACACTGACCTGCTGAAATTGGTGTGGTGCCAGGCGTCCCACACTTGTGCCCACACTTGCCTTGCTGTGGGGCATTTCTGTGCCACTCGGCAGCAAAACCAAACTGTTCATGCTTTGTAAAGCTGGCGGTTGCTTGGCAGACTGGCAGCGCCACTGGCACCACGATGGCATCAGGGGATGAGGACAGCGACTGTGCATCAGCCCCGGGCACCTGGCATCCTCCTGACAGAGGATGTGGGCATGAGGTGTCTCCAAAGTTCCCAGTGGCAGCTCCCCTTGGACCCCGGTGCAGCCCCACTGCCGCTGATTTCCTGCCCTCTGGAACAGACCCCATCCCGCCGCCGTCTGCCTCTGACGCAGGCGGCTCTGCTTCCAGACGGGTCGTGCTCGCCCCGAGCCCCGGCCAAAAGAAAGCCCCTTTGTTCAGCTCAGCAAGCAGGGCTGACCCCACTGACCCCCACCACCCGAAAACACAGTCCCTGCTGTCCCATGGGTCAGGGCAGGCATGAGGACAGCAACAGGGACAGCCCCTGACACCCCTCCTCGGGTCAGGGTCGGTGCCCAGGGACAGGGGCACGGGTCACAGAGGGTGCAAGGGTATGGGGCTGCTCTGTCCTGCCAGGAGGGATGGACAGATGGATGGAGGGATGCTCTACAGCCAAACATCTCCTCTCTTTTTGAGATGGGCAGAAATCACTGGGAAACAGTGGAGCTGCCAAGCTCACCAGGGTGGGATGGGGAGCGGGGCTGGCGCTGAACAAGCTGCTGCTAATGAGAAGCAGGTGGAAAGCCCGGTGTTGCCCCCCCACCTTCCCTTCCCCCCTCCCAGTCCTCACTCAGCCCTCGGGGTCAGACTGTATTTTCTTAAGTCTTGATTGCAGAGAAATTGGAGGCTTGTGTGCCGGTGGGTTCTGGTGTGCTCCAAAGCAAAGAGAACCTGACAGGACCTGGGTGTAGGTTTGGGAATGATTGGAGACTGTTCCTGGCACTTTGCATCCTGGCTGAGCAGGGCACAGGACCTATGGGATGATACCTGCCCTGGTCCTGCTCCAGCAGAAGCATCCCAGTTGGAATGGCAGCAGTCCATCCAACGGCACTCAACTCATCCCCGATTTGCATGCAGGAGAAGAGGAACCCTGAGCTGCTGAGCCAGAGAGGAAACGAGAGCAGAAAAATGTGATAAACAGCTGTAAAGCCCAGCCCTGGCTCTGTGCTGCTCCCGCCGTCGCGGGTCGGCCCCTCAGACTGTTTATGGAAAGCCCAGTTTGCCGAGAAATCCATCTCTCGTTTCCTGTTGATCGCTGGGAGCCAAGGTCCCTCAGCCAAGGGCTGCCGCCGCCCGCGCACGTCTCGCTGTGAGACAGAGGAAGGGGCTGAGTACAGGGCAGTTCATGAGCTCTCGGGAGCAGGGTAACGGTGCCGGGGAACTGGAAAATCCCCTGCGAGCTGATCAAAGCTCTCGGCTGAGACGGAGCAACCCCAGCCCTTCTGGGACCCGTGGGCATGGAGGAATTGGGAATTTTTCCTCAGGTTACTCAACGCCGTGGGGGTGTGGGCGGGATGTTCACACCCACCCGCAGAGATGCAGGGCTGGGAAGGTCCACCCGTTTCCAGCAATGACCCCTTCAGCCCTCAGTGATACCAAATCACACAGAAGCCCCCGGTCTGGAGACCAGTGCCGGGTCCCCACCGTCACTCCCTTCCCGCTCCTGTGCCCCAGCAGGCGGGTGTGGAGGGAGCTGCTGTCCCGTGTCCGACGCTCGCTCAAGGCCAACACCATTGTTGATGAAGCCGTGCCGGGTGGGAGCGGAGCCAGGCTGGGACGGAGCCGGAGCTGCAGATCCTGCCGCTCTTGACTGAGTCATCAGCCCGCAGGAGCTGAGCAAGGCAGAGCCGGGTGCTGACCTGAAATCCAGCCGATTCTTTTCTCTGAGTCAGGGCAGGGAGGAAAGAAAAAAGGTTGGAGGAAGGGGGGAGCAATGAGTGGGTTTTGGCTTCTCAAATCTGCCCTTTTTCCAACTGCTCCAGAGAAAGATGGGGCCAAGGCAGCGCCAGAGGGATGGAGGGAAGCTGCAGAGAGTCATGATGGGAATAGACACAAGATGACAGTCTGCAAGGAGATGGAAGGGACTGGGAGATGCCAGGCATATGTGTGTCAATGTTTTCACTGGGTTCATCCCAACTAATCCTAGGAGGAAAAGGAAGGAGGGAAAGAAACAGAAAGAGCTTTCCACCCCCTCTGCCGGGTCCCCTCCCTGAGCTGCAGCTCCCGCTGGGCGGGAATGGGGATGCTTGCCCGGCATGTGCCTGGTCCAGCTCCGAGCACGCGGCCAAATCTGAGACAGCCCCCAGGGACAGACCCATCCCAGCAGAGCTGGGGGCCAAGGGCAGATCTGGATCCTGCTGGGGAGGATGGCTGCACACCAATAGTCATCTCTGAGTGATCAAATGGGTAAAACAAGCCTATCCCATGGGCAGCTGAGCCTCCCCTCCCCACACTGTCACCTCCTCAAACCTCAGCAGCAGTCGCTGTTGCAGGAAATCCTGCCTCAAGCCCTTTCACAGGGCTCCACAGACCCCCCAGCAATCCCCACGCCAGAGCCAGGGAGAACACCCACACCAGACCCACCCCAGACCCACCCCTGGGCTGCTCCCCATGAGCAGGGGGGTCCGTCAGCCCAGCTGGGGAGCTGGGGGACTGTCACCCATGTGGTCACCAGCTGCTTGGAAACATTTCCCTGGCTCCGGGTTATATGAACAGATTTTTATAATTATTAGCCTTGGTAATTTACCGTAAAATATTTATTCTGGCTCATTCCAAGGCATTTGATTCGTGTTGGGTCTGTATGGCTTGGGGGGGGCTGTGCATAGGGAGCCACGTGGCCATGCAGGGCTGGATGCTCACTCCCATCCTGTATAAATATCCATATGGATGTGTGTGGCCCAGGGAAGAGACCCTGGTGGCAGCCAGGATTGGAGGTCCAGCTCGCCGTGTGGCTCCTCACCCCCTCTTACTGCAACCCCAGCAGCCCCAGCCCTGCGGGACATGGGGCAGGGGAGGGTGGAGGTGATGTCCTGCATGGAAGGGATGTGGGGGGAAAGCACCCTGGCAAATCCCGGTGAGGGCAGGTGCATGGAGGTGGCAGGGAGGGGGATGAGGAAGGTCCTGGGGGTGGCAGTGGCGATCCCAGCACGCCTGGGTGGCCGGCAGGGCTGGGCTGCTCGCGCCTGGCTGCAGAGGATGGGTTGGGAAGATGGGAGCTAAGATGAGCTCTGTGCCGCGCTGAGCCCCCAGTGAGAGGGAAAAGGACACCCCGGAGCACCCTCCCCTGCCTGCCCCGGCGCTGGGATCCACGACACAGCTCTCCAAGCCCCGGGGGCTCCGGCAGCGGCGACCCCCACGATGCGCAAGAAGGCTCCAGCAATGAAACTCAACCCAGATGTGCAACAGCAGGAACCCTTTAACATTTCCCTGCTCTGTGCCTGGAGCTGGAAAGCCCCTCCAACAACCCTGGCTCCCGAGTTTCTCCTCTCTCACTCCCCAAGTGTGTCCTGAAAAGGAGCAGCAGATGTTGTCCCCGGGAGAAACAAACGCAGGGACCCACGGGGGATGCTCCAGTGGCTCTGGGCAGTGCCGGGATCATTGGGGAAGGCAGCAACCTGAAAGCACCAATAAACAAACAGCACCGAGTCCCCACGGGGCTTAAAATGACAAGGAGAAATATTAAAATGGTTGAAAACTACAGATTGTGTGGGCTGAGTTCCACCCCCACAGCAGTGCCAGCCCCTTGGCAGTGGGAATGTGCTGGTGCCAGCATGGGATTTGCCTCTCCATGAGCTCAGACAAGTTTCATCTGCACTGACATGGCCAGAAGCTGGATTCACTCATAGAAACGTTGCCAGGACAGCCAGAATCACACACATCTTGTCACCCTTTGCCCCTCAGAGTCTGGAGCCTTGTTTAGCGTCTGCGTTAGCTTTTCTCTAGGGCTCAGCATCCCTTCACAGCTCTTCCTCATCCTCAGTTTCCTGACATGACAGGACACACCAGCCTGCCTCCCAGCCTGCCTCGCAGCTGGCCCCTGCATTATTAAACCAGATCCTCCTTATCAGCCTTTATCTTTTTCCACTCATGCAAAACCCTTCTGGCTCTGCCTTTGCCTACCATGGGTACTTCCATCAGGAGCCAGAGGACATTGGGAGCCAGCTGCCCCTCCGATCAGCCCCTTGTGCCCCTGCAACCCCTCTGGGAGGAACAACCCGCTGCTTCCCTGCCTCCAGAGCCCCGGGAAGCAGCCTCTGCTCCTCCCGGGCTTGGAGCTGCTCCCACACCTGGTTTCAATAATAAACGGCGCGGGAAGGGACAAAGGCGCCTTGCAGGAGGGCATCGGGACGCAGGAGGAGGGGCTGGCAGGTGGGGAAGGAGGGGCACTGCAGGGCTGGGATGAGGGGCATGCTGAGGGGGGCACCAGGCAGGAGCTCTGCGGGGGCTGGAGGGGCCCAGCTGCCCATCACCACATCTCTGAAAAAACAGCACTCACAAAATGGGGTTAACTGCAGACACTGGAAAGCTGGGATTAATGGAAATTGGTTGTAAGAATTTTCCCAGATGGAAGAAACATCTTTTCGTCATCTGTCCTTTGACATTTCAAATCTATTTTGCATCCCCAGCATTTTCTGATTTGGGCTGTGACATTTAAATGGGCAATTTGTGTTTACAGTCCTAGGCATTGTAAATATCTTATATATAAATGTCTTCGCATGTATAGGAGACATTCTATACATTTGTATCTTTGAAACAAGAGACATAAATCTTTACAGGAAAATATAGTTCTACAAAAACATTTATATCAGCTTTGTAATCACAGGGTAGATGAACATGTAACAGAAATATGTTAACTTTTCAGACACTGGGATTTAGTATTATCACAAAGTGTAAAAATGTCACTTCAAAATCATGAGAGGCATTAAAAGAAATATTTTGCATGGCATTTATTCAAGGATTTGCTGACTTGCACTGGCCCTCCCTCCTAGCCATCATCCCTTTCCAGTCACAGGCCCCATGATGAGGATGCAGCAGTGTCAGGGCTGCAGAGCCAAGGTCACATCCCAGTAGCTGTGGGCGTGCAAAAGGAGACAGCTCACCAGCAGGGCCTGGCGAGGCCACAGTCCCCTCCCAGCACACAGCACTGTGTGACACCAGCTGGGGCCGCTGGAGGCTTTCAGGTGCCCCAAATCTGACCAGCCATGAGGGTCCCATCATCCCAACAGGAGCACAAGCGCAGTGAGAGCTTTGCCAGCAGCACCTCTGTCACCTCCCTGTCCATGACAAGATCCTCTGGGAGGCCCCAGCTTGGAGCAAAGGAAGAAGGCAAAGCCATTGCTGTGTTCACAGTCCTGCCACAGTATGAAATATTTGCAGTATCTGGTTTTACCCTCACCTGGGCTGGGGACACCTTTCTCAGGAGAGGAGGGGGCTCCTCCATGGTCAGGGATCTTTCTTATTTATAGGGTGCAAGCACAGTCTGCTTCTCCTTGTGAGAGAGCAGTTTCTGTGGTGCATCCTGACTCCTCCATGGATTTCAGAGCCAAGGGCTCAGACAGGTCAGTGCTTGCTGGGCTCTGGCCCTTCTGTGTGCCTCTTTGGAGAAGCAGAGATGGGAGGTGGTTACAGAGATGATGAGGGGTGACAGTGATATTCCTTCACCCTAAATTCACAGCACAGGCATTCTTTGATTGAAATAATTATTATTTCTACTAAGTTTCGTTGTAAAGCTTGATTTAAATGTCGAGGCTCAGCAGGCTGTGAAGGCTAGGGACAGCACAGAGTGCTTGGAGGAGGAACCCATCCCACCCATTAACTGCTGAGCACCCCCACCTCCATCTGCTTTGGGGAACCAACACAGGAGATGGCTTCCAAGCCATCCAAGAGTTTTCTCTCTTGTCCCCCCACCCACTCTGCTCACCAGATGATGGAAGGCACAATATCCCTCTGCAGAGGTTTGCATCCCAACTATCACATGGAGCCAGGGCACTGCTGGCAGCAGGGCAGCAGGAGGAGCTGGCTGGGGTGTAGGTGCACCCCAACTGCTGGCACTGTCACCTAATTCCCTGGAAAAATCCCTCTCCAACCTCTCCTTCCCAGAGCTGGGGGTCTTGGATCAAGTGAGGCACCTAGGGGTAAGATCCAGGTCTGGTCTGTACAGCTGTGCTGGGGACAAGGGAAGGGTTAGGGGACCACATCTCCCTCCATTCAGTGCCTGAACGGAGCATCCCCATGAGTTACCCCACTGCCTGCAGCCAGCAGCCTCCAGCCCTGTGCCCAGCCAGGCGAGCCCTGCACCCTGTTGCCACCATCTCTTCTTCCCTGCATCCCTCCTGCCCACACCTCTCTCTGCCTGCATTCTTCCTGGCACCTGTGGCAGGACCAGCATTGCCTGACCCCATGTGAAGAGCAGCCCAGGCACAGCTGGGCTCCATATCCCTCCTGCAAACATTTCCAGCAGGGATTCACTGGCACATCCCCAACAGCCAGGAGGATACAGGACATGCTGGGGCATGGAGGTGGGATGTGTCAGGACAAGGATACAGGACATGTCAGGGCACGCTGCAGGATTAATCAAAGTGCAGAAAGCCATCAAGGATGGACCCAAATCCACAGGGGTTTGTGGGCTGGAAAGCCAGCCCTCACCATGGCCACCATGGCCTTGCCTGCAGGCTGGGGCTGCCAAGGGCTTGAAGCATCCTCATCTGCTCCTCTGGGGACCCCAGGAAGCTGCTGGCTCCCATCCACTGCTCCATGCAGCTCATGGGAGCTCAGAGCTAGGCAGGAGCTTGGGGTCTCATGTAGGAGGCTGCAGGACAAGGCTGCAGCACAGACAGCCTCGACAACCCCTGGCCACAGCAGGGATCCAGTGCAGGGGCAGCAAGGGTTTGAGCCCCGAGCAGAAATGGGGCCCTGCTTGCTGCAGCTGCCCAGCCTCTGGCCCTTGCCCAGCCCAGAAATGATTCGCCAACTTTGCACATTTTTGGCAGAAGCTAGAAAATATCACTGGTGCCAAGGTGGGTGACAGGCAAGGGGAACAGATCCTCCCTTACACAGGGCTCTCCTGTGGCCATGAGGGCGGAGACCTTCTCATCCTCCCAGGCACCCTGATGGCCATGGCATGGAGCTGAGCTGTGCTTACTACCCTGTTAATTAATAAGCAATTAATTCAGGACTAAGCTGAGCACCAGCTGGGCCCACCTGGGGTGGCCCAGGGCCAAGATAGATGTTTCCTTGCACATCATCTGGGGATGGAGGCCAGCCCTAGACACTGCTTCTTCCTGGGCTTGGGGACACGAGGAAAGGAACCATGGTGGGTGCATGGTGTGGATATGCTCCAGCACGGCTGGGAATTAGCAGCCTTTTCTTCTGGGCAAGCAGCTCAATCGTTCCCCCCAGTTCTCCCCTGCAGCCCCCTCTCCTCCATCCGGCGGCTCCTTCGGCACCACACATCGTTTGTCACTCCGACAGGTTCAAACAAACCCGTCTGGGATTAATTAGGCTCCGTCTCCGTTTCCTGCAGCGCTTCGCAGGGGCCGGGCAGAGGAAGGCGGTGGGGAGGCAGCAGATGGGCGGGCGGGCCCGGGCAGGCAGGGACTGGATAATGGGGCAGGGGGGAGAGGGTAAGCAGGGACCCTGCAGCCCCCAAATCCCTCCCCGGTGCTAATGCAGTTGGTGCTGGACGCTGTCCCGGGAAGAGGCTGTGGGCGCTGTGTAGCGTGGATGGATCCAGGACTGGAGAGCTACTGCCACCTCGTGCATGGAGAGATGCTCCCACACACCCCCTTCCTAAACCCACCCCAAAGATGGGCCCAAAGGCAGCCAGGACCCCCAGGGGCAGGACTGGATCATGCCAGTGAGGAGAGACACAGGCAACAACCAGCAAGTAAAACCAGAGCCCCTCCATTTATTAGCAGTTGGTTCAACAGGACCTTACAGCAGTGCTTGGGAGCCTTCCCCAGCACAGCCCCCAAGGCCTCATGCGAGGTACAGGGGCTCCTGTGAAACATCCAGGTATCCAGGTGGGAACACTGCTGCCATCCATGTCCCTCACATGGGGAGTGAAAACATTCACCCCACTGCCCTGGCCCCACTTCAGCAGCATCCTGGGCATTGCATCCCCTCCCATGGAACTGCTGCCATCCCACATCCTGCAGGGCAGCTCCATCCAAGGGGAAATGTGGGCCCTTATCCTGGTAAACCCATGATGGCTCAGTCTCATATGCCAACAAATCCCAGTGTGTGGGAGAGGCTGCACCTCTGTACAGCATCACTGGTACAAAGACTTGTCTCCCACTGGGAAACCGTCCCACTCCCCCACTGACCTCTGTCCATGTCACGTCTAACAACCAAGGAGACCATGTAAAACCCTCAGGGTTTAGGTATAAATTCTGGCACTGAAGAAAACACCTCCCCCACCCCCATAAAACCCAACATTATTAAAATACTTTCGTTTTTAATATTCAAGAGGTTTGAAGTTCTCAGCATTCTTCTGATTGCCATTATCCCAATGTCTGTTCTGTCCCCCAGCTCTCCTCCATGCCAGGGTGTGCTGGGCACCACTTGGCTTTACCACAGGAAAACACCACGTGTACAAGATTGCAGGATGGCCTTGGGGGTCATGAGCATACTGGGACCATTATGCCCTGACCAGTATGCCAGCCCTTTCTCCTGCTAGGCCACATTCCCACCACACTGCCCATGGAGGGGGAGCCAGAGGTTGAGGAGCTTGAAAATGATGACAGAGATGACAAAAGAAATTGTGCCCCAGTCTTTGAAAGAAAAATCCACCTTTTTCTCAGCTTTTCCGAGTAGGTGCTGGGGGAATCCAGCAAACTCTCCTGTTTCCTGCCATGGGGCTGATGGCAGGAGTGGGTCTGTGCTTTGGGTCTCCACCAGCTCTATTCCCTCTGCTCCAGCTCAGCAAAGTCACCAGTGCACCCAGAACAGCTCCTCCACCCTCAGACCAGGAAGTGAGGAACAGCTCTGGCGCTGCCCTCAGGCCCAAGGCAGTTGGAACCCATTTTGAGCAGAGAAAGGGGGAATTCGTGCCACTTCCCTATGCCAGAGCAGGGAGGGAAGCGATGAGGAATTAAAAAGGAAAAATAAAATGAAAGAGATAAAGGTGTAGGGCAGGCAGAGAGGTGGGAGCACAGGGATTGCAGAGCTGGATCACTGCTCAGCCAGCCTCCAGTGGAGCCCTGTGCTCCTGGGGGTCCTCTCCAAGCCTCTGGTGTAGCCATACACTCCTGGGGGTACCCTCCAAGCCTCCAGTGATGCTGTGTGCTCCTGGGGTCCCCTCCAAGGCTGGGTATTGCTGAGAAGGTCCTGCTGGCACAGGGTCAGCCCTGCTCAGGTATTGCTGGGGGGTGGCAGCAGCAGCTACCTGGTGCTCTGCAGCTCCTCCCGCAGCCAGGTGGGCAAGGTCTGCCCCATTTTGTACAGGAGCTTGGAGAGCTCTATGTTATGGTCCCTGTAATAGTCCCGCAGGAAGGAGCGTGACTGCAACAAGAGAGCAAAGAGAAGCATTAAGGGACCAGCCTGGAGCTCACCACCCCAGCACAGCCCTGCTCAGGACCAGCTCAGGAGGCTTTCTGCATACTCACATCTGAATCCATCTCAGGGTACTTCCTCCCTTTGCTTTTTCCCAAGCATTTTGTTTTCCCTCCATCCAGAAGCTGACACCAGAATCCTTTCTTTGGATCAAACCTGTGAAGCGAGAGCTCTGCTTCAGCCCTTTTATCCCACTCACACCTTCCACAGACATCCTGTCCAGCAGGTCCCACTGCTGTGCAGCCCTGCAGAAGGCACTTCTCCACCTCTGGAATGCACAGCCCAGCTAACATATTGTCATCAACCCCCTGGTACAACCCCTTGCAACTGTGCAATAAGCAGTCCACCAAGGCTCATTCACTGCCCTGCTGGGGGAGCACAGAGTCTATCCGGGTTTAATTACCATTTTCTGTGGCATTTTTGTCCCTGGATGCTCTCAAGTGCCCCACAGCGCCTGGGTAGACATATATAGGCAAGCCCTGGCAGAGGTAAATTATTATTTCTCCAGGAGCTCTGGATGCTTCCCACAGTGGATTTAATGGAAGGCTCAGAGCAAGGTGACACCTGCAGAGGTGCCACACAGCCAGCAGCTGCTCTCAGGAATGTATTAGGAGATGGAGTGCCAGAGCTCAATACCATCATCTGCATCACAAATGCACTCCTGAATTCTGCTCCAGGAGCCCAGGGCTGCTCTTGGGCTGCCTAAAGTGACCTCTCTGTAGTGTCTAGACAAGCCTCAGGCCAAAGCTCAGCCTCATCAAAATCAATAGCAGCTTTTTGGAGAGGCCCAAGGCTGGGGGCTGCTCTGGGACAAGCTGGGTGTCCCCAGGACAACTCAGTTCATGGGAGCAATGGCAGAGTGGAGGAAGGAGAAGTTGGGGGAAGGACTCACGCCAGGGTCTTGTGATAATCGATGAAGTTGGTCACGCCGAGGAATTTCTGGACCGTCTCCATCACTTTGGCGGGTTCGGTTCGGAGCAGCTTGCCATCCAGCACCAGGATCTGCAGGGAGCAAGGCAGGGTGGTGAGGTGTGCCTGGCTCCCAGTCCAGCTCTCCTGAGGCAAGAGGACACCTTTACCACACCTTTGGTTGTCTAGGAGCCAAATGCCACCAGACTGCACGAGGACACTTGCCAAATACCAACATGCCCTGGTGCTCCCTTACACTGGATGGTGGAAAATGAAATGCAACTAAAGCCAGGGCCAAGACCCACTCAGGACAATATCAGAGCTTCTGCTCAGGGCCACTCAACCCACAGGCAGCTGGGATTGCAACACAGCAATTACACTAGCAGCAGACAACTAATAAGACTTTATATGGTTAATTGACAGTGGAAAAATCATTCAGGGATTGATCCCATACTCTCCGGTAATGTTGCACTGTGTGGGTCACAGCAGGGATGCCATCCAGCTCCCATTTTCCCTGCAGACAGCTAGAACTATGGGCAGCTTCACCTGCTATTTTTGTCCTGTTAGATGCCATGGTGACACCAGACAGGGTAGCCCAGGGGTCTATAGCCAAGAGTGAAGATGAGTATTGGGTGACCCCGCAGAGCCATCCAAAGCCCTCTGCCCCCACACCCTTTCAACCCTGCTGTGACAACCCACACAAGGATATCTTTGTGTGTTATCCATCACCAGGTTCCCTTCTTGCACAGCACCTCCCCTCTGGCCCTTCCCCAAGTACTTTTACTCCTCTCCCCATGGTTTGTAGAGTGTAAGAAAAACAGCTCCCATGGGGACAACTCCACATCAGACCTTGGATCCATGATCTATTTCCCCACATCCTTGCTTGTGTGAGGGCTCTCCCTGGGTGCTGTCACTGTAGGATTGGGAGGCTTCCATCCCTACCTGGTTGGCGTGGTAGCTGTTGAGCCAGCGCTCGATGTGGGTGGCGTACCAGCCCGGCACCAGGCAGCGGTTCTGCAGGGTCCGCAGCTTCGGGGCGGCCTCGGGCCCCGCTGTGATCACCTCGTGGAAGGTGTATTTCAGGGCAACTGGGTCATCATGAGCTCGCTGGTGCTGTCAGGCAGGAGCAAGGCAGGTTTGTCCCCTGGGTAACCCAAATCCTACCCACGAGGCAGTGGCTCCCAGGCCACCGCGATGCGTTCCCATGCATCATGTTCAGGCAACTAGCATGGCATCCACAGTCACCCCACATCCCAAACCAAGCCTCTTGCCCACTGTCCCACAGGACTGCCCAATCCAGGGGAGAGGCAGAGGTTCACCTGATACCAGGAGTAGGCTCGATCTGCAGGGTTGATGAGGATGGTGATGACTTTGGCCTTGGACAGCAGGGCTGCAGCTCGCCGGGGAGCCACTTCAGAGTCAAAGTAGTTGGCACTTTTCTCAAAGTAGAAGTCAGAGGTGGTGTTGGAGGGGATGGGGAAGAATTCCATGTACCTGGAGGAGAAACAGTGTGAGGCTGGCAGACAGGCACCACAAGATGGCCCCAGCACCACCCTCACAGGGGCCATCTCAGACACTCAGAAGGGAAGCCCGACAGCATTACTGCTCCCCTTCTCAAAGTTATGAGCACCCCCAGCACTGTCCCCACAATGCAGAGACCCACCAGTCGATGCCCTTGTGATAGTTGTGTCCATTGAAGAACTGTATCTCCTCAAAGGTCTCTGAGCTGGGGTAGTTGCTGCTCAGGTCCGGGTGCATCCCCAGGAAGAGATAAAGGGCAGTTGTTCCTTGGGACAGAAAAGAGGGAGTTGACATAGGCCAAACCTCCCTCCAAGCTCTGCCTCAGGGCAGGAGGGCTGACAGAGGCTCTTTGGGAGCATGGGAGTCCTGTCAAGCCTCCCAGCATGCTCGCAGCACTGAAAGTGAAGGGAAGCACCTGTTTTTTGAGGCCCAATGATGAGAAGCTTTGGGAATCGGTCACAGGTCTTTTCTTTGGACCAAATGTCCTTGTGTCGTTTGTCTTCACAGGGATCCTGAAACACAGTGTGGAGGATCAGAGACAGAGCAGCGTGGAGGGGACCCCACACCACTACTCAGCCCCTCTAGCCTGAGCAGACACACAAGGAGGCCATCCTGCTCAGCAGGCAGGACAAAGACTGGGCTTATCTCCAGGTGTATAGGACAAACCTCTTTCTGGCACTGCCTGCAGAACTAGCCAGAGGTGAAAAAGCACTGCTTACCCAAGGAATCAGAAGGAAATCCAGGTTGGAAACTACCTGAGGCTCAAAGCACTCTGTTAGCACAATTAACAGAGTCACTCCCCCGATTATAGGCACAAAGTACCTGCCACAGTGGGTCCTTCTCCTCAGAAAAGATCTGGAAGTATTTCTGTGCCAGCTGCACGGGGGGCAATGTCTGCAGCTTCAAGTTGGTCCAGGAGTTGAGGAAGCGGACCAGGTGCTTGAAGGTGTACAAGCCCAGGCGGTCGTTGCCATAGTTGGACAGATGGGTCATGAAGATGCTGATCTGAAGCCGAGAGGACAGAGCAGGGGTTAGTGGAGCCTCACCCAGCAGACATCCCACAAATGGCCCCACCCTGGCTGAGGACACTGGGGACAACTCCCGCAGCAGAGCCAGGACAGCTCTGCAAGACACCTGTCTGTCTCTCTGGGCAGTACTTACAGGGTTCAGGAGGACAGTCAGGAACAGTTCACCCCCGTTGATGATTTTGTCCAGCTCACTGGAGCCACCAGGGTATTCGTTGTAGAAAATGGTGTGTGTGAACAGGCCACAGGTTTGCCGGGGGAGTACCTGGGGCAGGATAAAAGATATAGATGGAACAGGTGGAAGAGCAATGGCAATGAAACGGCCACATGGCCTCCTCCAGGCTTTGAGAGCTGGGGAGGGTCTCCTTCCCTTCCCAACAAAACTGAGAAACCTGACCTCAACCCCTTGGAGCCCAGGACCAGTTCCACTGCCCCTCACTACCCTTGACGTGAATCCATCCACAGAAGGGAAGGATATGGACAGATGGAAAAGCCAAAAACTGTCCTCACACAAGCTTCACCCATGCAGGATGAACAAGGTGGAACAAGCCCCTCAAACTGGAGCTGCACAGAAGCCACCTCCAAGGTTCTGGTTTTGGTGGGGGAGGCAGGAGAAGAGAAGCACCAGAGACAGAGCCTGGCACCCACCATGATGCCGTTGTGGATGAAGCCGCGGCGGTAGCGAGCGGGTTTCAGGTGTGGATATTCCTCCGTGCTTGTCACCCTGATGGACCAAACCTGCTTCCAGGCCTCATACAGCTGCACATGGACAGGGTACACGCCCGAGTGGTGGGGGGCCACAGCGTACCCCATGTCAGTGGGGATGCCATGCTCCTGCAGAGAAGAGTGTGGAATGGGTGACTGTGGACACCCCAGAATCACGAACCAATCCCTCTCCATTCCCAGCTACAAACTGTCTCGTTGTGCCTCTGGAGAGCAGCCAGGGCAAGGCTATGCCTCTGCATCCTCTCCAAAGCCTGGCTGTCTCCACAAAAGGGAGTGCAGGAGCAGTCATGCTGTGTGGACACCCAGTCCCCTGCTTCATTCTGACCATCCTCATCCCTGTCTTTTGCTGTCACCCACAGAACAGCCACAGCCAAGCTGTTATGTGAAGAATGAGGAGATACAGCTACATAGGACAGTAAATTGGTTTATATCAGTAGATACAAAACCACCTGGAAATTCTGAGCTGGAATACTGCCCATCCTATGCAGGAAAGGTCTAGTCTCTCTCTAATTAAGCACTTGTAATTATCAGATAATAAATTCAAGTTAGGTTGAAGGTCCCTCTCTTAGGCCATAGGATCCAATTATTAACAGGTCTGGCTTTACCAGTTTGGATTCAAGACAGCTGTCAGTCAATCACAGCATGAGCTGGTGCCACACAAAGGACAGCCTAAGAGGACAGAGAACTCCTGACCAAACTGAAGGTCAGAACCTGCCTTTACAACCAAACATGTCCCTGACAGTTCAGCCTGTAGAGGGAGTTTCCATTAGGTGGAGCCTCCCAGCACAGTCACTGCTCCAGGATCCCACATCATCACCCAGCACAGGTTCACACGGTGCCAGGATGAGCATCCCCCTGGGCAGCACCTCTGCATCCCCACAGTGCCAGGCCAGGCAGGCACAGCTGCAGGGCACAGACAGGGTCTCTCCTTGAACAGCCAATGGGCAGCTCACTGCCACAGCAACAAGCTGGCTGCTGCAGATAAATCCTTCAGCTCTAGGTACTAGAATATAAATGGATTTACCCACACAGCTGCAACATGGGGGACATGACTTAACACCACCAGATCCCTCTGCTCCAGCAAGCAGGGGCCATTCCTTCTTTGCTTTTCTTCTACCATCCTCCCCTCACCACAAGCAACCCCAGCAGCGGCATCTTACTCACGACAGCGAATTTCTTGTTTAAGGTCATCTGCTCGGCAAGAACTGATTGGTTATGGAAGAGGTGAGGCTGCATGTGGCTCCACATGTGGGGGAACCACCAGAACTCCTTCACGTAGGACAGCAGCAGGTCATCACCTTCGTCCTCAGCATCAGTACCTGTGGCATAACACTTGCTGTCACCACTGAGCACAGAGAGCTTTGTAAGCAGCTGAGGCAGAGGCAGGGGCAGCCTCTCTTGGTGGCCAGGTGATGGAAGAATAAGGTGGGATGCCTGAGGACTCTCCAATAGCCCTGAAAGCACCTTCCTTGAGTACCAATTTGTGCCCCAGCACCCACAGGAGAAGCGGTGCCCTTGCCCTCCTCACCTGTGTGGAAGAATTTCCCTGAGTATCCCAGGTTGAAGGTGAAATTCGGGATGTGGGTGCGCAGCTCGTTCTGTGTGTCAAACAGTGCCTGGGAGAAGGGGAGAGAAAGCAAGCTGTCCTCAGCACAGGGCCTCAGGGATAGCTGCCACATCAGGGCAAGCACCAATGCCCCTGAGTGCTTCACAGAGGGGATCCCAGAGGGACAGGGGAGGCTCTGAAGGCAGGAAAGTTCATCTCAGGAACATCCCTGAGCAAGCACAAGTGTCCAGCCCCACCCACCCAGCCAGGAGAGCACAGACATACCTTGACATCTTCCACCTTCATGCGTGTGCCCTCCTTGCCCACAAAGATGTCATCGATGTCCACCAGGATGTAGCGGTCAAGGGGCAGAGACAACCTCTTGCCTGTCAGGAAGGAGACAGAGTCCACAAAGACCAACTTGTGCAGCCAGAAGTTGAGGTTGTTGCCGAAAAGCACCCTCTGAATGCCATCGTGGAGGCCCAGGTCCTGCATCACAGTGGTGTGCAGTGCCGCGTCCACGCTCATGTGCGGGATGGACTCAGCTGACTTGGTCTTGGCCAGGAGGACGGGCTCGTAGGTGGAGTGGTTGGACTGGAAGACAGTCCAGTCCTCCCCAGGGAGCACACCCTTCTCCACCTCGCTGGGGCGTGTGATGTAGAGCAGGGGTGACTTGGGGTTGATGCTGCAGTCCTTCAGCGCCAGGTTGGAGTGCAGGAAGAGTGGGAAGCCCTTCAGCTGGGCACTCAGAAGGCTGTTCTCGTTGGCCTGCATAGGGAAAATGGGAGCTACAGGAGATGGGACACTGGGACAAGGCAGGGGCTCACAAGGAATATCAATAGCAACAGAGGCAGCAGCTCACCACCCCTAGAGATCCAGGTTCTGGATTTCCTCCCCCCTCTCTGGAGCCTGGAGTGACCTCATCCCCCTCATACACTCAATCCTGCTCATGTCCTGTGTGCAAAGTGACCCAAGGCTAGAAGCTCTGGGCAGCAGAAGGGCCACTGAGCAAAATACCTCTTCATGCTTTTGGCAAACCTCAGCAAGGGTTGCTGCTGGAAAACAAGCGCTCAATGCAATTGGACTGATCCCAGAGATGTGTTTTTTCCCTCAAAATCTCCAAAGATCACAGCCCTTCCAAAGGGAGAAAGGCAAGACGGTGCCCTCTGCCAGAAGCCTGTGCCCCACACCAACTCACACTGCTTGCAGAAGGCAAGGGGAGGGCAAAGTTCCTGTGGGACAGCAGGATCCCAGGGCTCACATCTGGCCTGGCCACAGGATCTTGGTTTGCCCCACACACCGCCTTACCTTGAAGAAGCCGATGATGCCCACGCCATACTCCACACAGTACTTGTCCAGCAGCTCCCGGTTCCAGGCGTCCAGGTTGACATACTTGAGGATGTTCTCATAGATGATGAGTGCAAAGCGTCCCCGGTCCTTGTCGGTCAGCGTGGGCATGTCCCCCTTCCCTGGGGCAATCTCTGTCCTGTATTTGAAGCGACTCGACTCCAAAATGGCCACAATCTCCTGGCCCAGCTGGGAGTAGAGGCTCTCCACGAACACCAGCACCAAGGGGTCTGTGCGGGAGGAGTCGGCCACCTTGAGGGTCTTCAGGGGCAGCAAGCGGGAAGGGGCGACCTTGGGCTCATCGCAGTCTGGCCCCACCACGTCCCCAGAGGGCTCCAAGCCCCTTTTCCACCCATATAAATAATAAGCAGAGACGAAAACACTGAGCAGGCAGAAGGCAAAGAGCAGGAGCAACACCACCTGCGGAGAGAGCTGCCAGATACTCCGCCGGGCCCTGGCCAGCACAGTCATCCTTGCATCCGCTGGGTGAGGTGGGGTCCCTCTCCCCTGCCCGCCCCCTCCCCTCACTAGCCCCGGGGAGGGGAAGAAGCAAGCAACCAACCAACAAAAAATTAGGTAAAATCAAATTGAATACTACTAATAAATTAAAATACTAGCAGGCTGCCTGTGCAGGCTCTCTCCCCTCCAGCAGTCGGGTGTCCCTCGCTGTCTGCTTCATGTCACCATGGCAGAGGCACCAAGAGTCCCCTTGCCAAGCCAAAATTCCTGTGGTGATGGCAGCAGCAGCAGCAGCAGCAGCAGCTCCATGGCCTCAAAGGGGCGAAGGGGCGGCGGGCGGCCTCAGCACAGTTCGTCGTGGAAATGTGGGCATGGCGGATCTCTGCTTCCCTGGCTCCACACCGCGCCCTGAGAGAGACAGGTGGGATGAGAGGGCAGGGACAGTGACAATACTGCCACTGTTATTTCTGCCAGCCCTAGAAGAGTCCTCACGAGCTTGCCAGCATGCCAGGGCTTGCCACAAGAATGCCATGAGCTCCCGACAGCACCAGGGATGCAGCGTGAGTGCAATGCGCATCTGTGCCATGGGATCCCAGCTGTGGGTGCACCTGGAGTGCAGGTGCATCACCAGGTGCTATGGAGGGGAGCTCCCAGCCCCCTGTGAATCTCTGGTACCTCAAGTAGCTGGAGAAGCACCCCCTGTGCCCAGCAGGAGCTGTTGAGGAGAATGGGGGGTGGTCTGAGCCCACCATGGCCCAGTTCAGCTGGCAGGGAGGGACACAGGAGGGACATGAGGAGCTCACCAGCTAGGCAGCTCAAGGCTGAGCCAGGAGCTGCCAGCCAAGGTCACTGAGATGGGCATGCAGGAGTGTCCACGTGGAGACAAAGGGACCTTGGGAATACTTCTGCCTTCCCTGTGAAAAGCTCATTTGAAAAAAGAAAAGGAAAACAATGAGCAGTGCTTGACAGAAGGTGAAGCCACCTGGGGGACAGACCAATGAGGCCAATGTGTTTAACGAAAAAAAGTGACTCATAGCACTGTCCTCAAACTCAATACCAGTGTTGGGGACAAGGGCAGGAGTCCCTCTTCCTCCCAGGGAGAGCTCTCTGTGCCCTGCACCGTGGCTAAGCACCCTCCCTGCTGACACCAGCCGGGCTCCTAACAGGATTAAACATGGCCGGCTGACTGGCACTGTGGATTACAGGCTGGGGTTTGGCAGGGTAATCCTGTCATCCCTGCCCTTCCCAGCAGCAACTCCTGCTCCAGGCAGCACTTCCCAACCCTGCTTCAGCCAGGAGTCTGTAGGTGCTGCTGGCAGCCAGTCTCCTTCCAGCCTCCATCACTGTCTCCTCCTTCACCATCCTGAGGACACACCAGCAACCTCCCCTTGCTGGCTGTGCTGGGGCACGGTGAAACACCTGGGTTTACTGATTCGTAATTTATCTTTGTACACATGGATGATCTCCAGGCACAACCAAGAGAGATGCACCTTCTCTCCTTAGCCCTCCTAGGGTGTGTCCTGCCTATTCCCCCTCACCCCTTCTGCCTCTCCATCATCCCTGAGACAAAACCCCGCTGGGGTTTTGGGACAGGGCACATTTCCAGTTCTGTTGATTTTAGGAATGTGTTTGTGCAGAGGGATGCTTCTCTGCATCTCCCTGCCTAGGGATGCAGAGAGCTGTGAATGCATTATCCAACACCCTGGCTGTGCCATCCCACTCCCTCTCCATTTCTTTCATCTGCCAGAAGTGGTGGGTGCTGGCAGCTGCATTCCCACAGTGACAGGCAGGCAAATGGCAGCAGTGGGTTTGATGCCAAGTGCTGGAGCCAGCAGCTGATGGACAGGACCGTGCGCCCTTGCACCACCCTCCATGAAACAGGGAAGAGGGCTCTGCACCTTAATCACCTGCCATTTCCAAGGGCACTTCCTTAGTCCATTCTCTCCTAAGAGCTTTTAATTACTGGTACTTAATGACCAGGCTTTGGAGACAGCAGCTCTGGCCAGACACCGGCTGAGTCTCCCCAGGCTGCCATGTCAAAGCCTGCCCAGGCAGGGGGCCACCACTGGCCCCCTGGAGCAGGCAGGCGTGAGCTGGGACCGGGATGGGCAGCATCCCCAGCACCTGCTGCTGTGGCAGGAAGCAGGCAGGAATCCCGTTCTGCCGGTTCACTGCCAGAGCAAACCCTCCACGGAGAGAATGCCAAGGGCTTTGGGGCGATGCTGCAGGGTGAAGACGCCCCTGCTCAGGGCTTTCCTTGTGCAATTGGGTGCTGCCTGCATCCTGCCCAGCAAACCCCTGCACAGCCCAGGCAGTGGTGGGAGAGCTGACAGCTCATTGCCAGAGAAGGAAGCAGGTTCATGCCCAAAAGCACAAAACAAGTCCTTGAGACCAACAGCTTTTCTAAAACAAAAATGGAAACAAGATGGTAACATTTAAAAAACCACAAGACCTGGCAAGGTGACAGCTGGGGTCAAACTTCCTTTTAACCTGATTTTTAGATGCTGCTCAGGTGCCTTTTAATACCACAGTGGTTATTTAAAAGGCACAAGCCGGAAATGTCAGCCTGAGTCCCACACACAGACCTCAGGCCCCCAAAATCGGTGCTGGCAGGCTCCCATCACCAGGCGGGTGCTCAACCTGTGGCTGTGCACATCAAGGATCCCGGGAGAAAGAGCCCTGGAAAATGCTCTTTTCTCGTAGGTTTCTGAGCAATGCCCTGGCACAGACTCGACTGGAGAGGAGGCTCAGTGAGGAGGCTTAGCCACTGTGCTCTTAATCCGGCTGCCCTGACAAACACAATCAGCATCCAAGCAGCTTCCCAGCGTGGCTGGGAGCCCAGAGCACCCTGCTGAGCCAGATCCGACCCCAGGATGGGCAGGGAGTGCAACCAGGGGACAGGGAAACCCTTCACTATCAGCACTTCAAGTCTAAGAGAGCTGCACGAGGAAGGGAAAAATGTTTGAAAAGCTTTTCAAAATCTACCTCCTGGTACAGTTTGGGGATGGTGGTTTCCCCTTGCCCAGAGTTACTTTCCACAAATACTGCCTAGGGAACCACTGCACCTCAGAAAGTCAGGGAAGCATCAGATGGGATGAGAGTGAACAAAACCATCTCCATTAGTGGCTTACAGCATTCTTTCTTTAAATACCAGTGAGAATTTTCAGGGATGCAGTGGAAGGATTAAATATAAGCAAGGAAGTACAAACAGATCCGGAGGAGATGGAAGGGTCAGTATCCCAGAAGACAACCACAGCAGGGTTTGATTTATTGAGGGGGGGGAATAGGTCTGGCTGCAGGTGCAAGCAGCAAAGATCAGGCAGTTCACAAGTCACATCTGTTGGATAAATCAACTGTCCCGAGCCCATGGCCCCAGAGACGAGAGGTGAGCTCAAAACCACGGGTGTGACAGAGCAAGAAATTGCTCCGACATTTCCCTTGCACCACTTTGGAAAGGGTAGAAAGGGAGAAGCAGGCATTCACTGTCATACAGAAGACACGGCAAGATTTTGTGCAGAACCTCGGTCCCCATTTTGGGTAGATTCCAAACCTCCAACATTGAACCCACAGAGGTGAAGCTAAACTTCACAGTCATATGGGTCACCCTGCTCCTCTCCTGCGGGGCACTGGCAACCTTTGGGTGGGCACCCCTGCTCCTCACTCCTCATCATTGCAGGGAGAGACCCACCACTGCTGGGCAATCACCTCATCACCACCATGCCAGCTCCACTTCCCCATATAAGCCAGCCCTGAGGGTTAAGCATGGATGGAGGAAGATTTAGAGGCAGAATGCTAAATTGCATTGCACAGCTGAGTGATTTGCAATCACTCCTGCTCGCTCCAACACTTCCTTTCCTCTATCCAACCACTGCAGGGAATGTGGATGTATCAGCCCCATCTACACATCTGCTGCATCTCCCACTTGCAAGTAAAAGGCTACTGGAAGGTCTAAATTTGGCCAGGCTGGGACTCAGCCCAGCCCAGCAGGTGAATGGTGCTCATCCAACCCCACCTTCTGTCTCTCCCTCATCTCAGGTACCCTCATCAGCATCCCCAGCAATCACTAAGTGGTGCCCTGCAGCCCTGGGAATCTGCACTACCTGTAAAAGATACACAAAAGGCAGCCAAATTATTATTAATAGGTTTAAGCTTCCTCTAGAGGGAATCCCCTTCACTCACTGGTAATATTTAGAGGGCTACAGATCTAAAACTACTGAGCTAAGCACGTCCTTAGAGAGGAGATTAATGCCATCACATTATTCAAGAGACAACTGCAAGCTCAAGACAGGGGAGGTTGCTTTGAAAATGAAAAAGTAACTGGCATGAAAAAATGGCCTTTAAAGACCCACCTCTGCACTGCTGCCTTTATCAGCTCTAAATGACAGTGATCCCAGCTATGACTGCAAATATCTGCAGAGCTGGAACCACTGGCAAGGGAAAGGAGCTATCTCATGGTGTGAAGGACCACTGTCTGTCTCTGTCCCCATCTCCTCCCTCCCCAGCCATGGCTGGACCCACTGACCAAGAGAAGGCACAATCAGGAGTTGATCTCCTTTACTGTGGTGCGTGGTGGTGTGATGATCCCATCAGGATGCTCCTGGAGCTAGGGCACAAGCCCTGTGCCACAGGAGACAAAAGCCATAGCAGCCCAGGAAAAGAAAACCAGCATAAAAACTTCAGCCACTGCAAAACCAAGTTTCTCCTGGGGATCCCCATGTCCTAACAGCCTGGGCGAGCCTTTAGGACGGGCTCAAGAGATTTGGACAGAGGGATGAGCTGTAGAGACATCCATTTGCCTCCAGCAAGCTGCAAAGCCTGGGTGCCTGGGCAGGGGAGAGGGATGTGGAGAAGACAGAGAGGGGAAAACACACAGAAGGACACAAAGGAGCAGAAAGGAGCTTGTCCCAGTCACCCAATTGCTGGAGGTTCTGTAATACCAGATAAGAAGCATCTTAGTGATAGATTACAGAGGCTGCTTAAGTGCTTTGCAAACAGTAGTTACAACCTAGCAGGGAGAAAAATACCCTGCTCAGGGAGAGGGACAATCCCAGTGCTCCTTTCCTGAGGACACCAGCCTTCTGCCAGTGCCCAAGAGGTGCCAAGTTAAAAATGGATGATGGCAGCCCCAGCAGCTGACCTTGAGACAGGCAGTGACAGGCAGCCACTGGTGCTGCTCCCAATGCAAACCCACCTAGCTCGGCTTCTCCCCTTCATGCACAGGCTAGATGTGACCAAACACAAGGAAGTATCAGGAAAACTCATCCATTATTTATAAGGTCTGAAGAATTTCTACCCCAGGAGGACTTCAGCAGGAAAATTCTCCCTTTTCCTCAGCTCTTTTTTAAAAAGATCTGATTTATAGAGCCTGACCAGAAATGAGCAGTTGAGCATTCACCTGGATTGCTGAACCATGCTTCCCCTTGACACCTCACTCCCCTCTGGAAATAAACCTCTGCCTCTGCCTGCCCACCACCTTCCTGCTCCTGGGGGAAAGAAATGAATATAAGCAATGGGCCCAATGAAAGTGGTTAAGAATTTTCACTTCTATAAAGTTATTTTTAGTCAAAGCATCCAGCTCTGGAAGAGGCATTTTTTTCACCCAGAAAGCCCTGTTAGCACTTCAGTTTTACTGCAAAAGATAAAAGTAATGTTTTTCTCAGGTTTTCTTCAAAAAAACAATCATGAGAACAGCTCATTGCCTGCAGAGGGATGAAAAAGAAAGGTTCAGTGTGTGGTATGTATATGCTGAATTTTTAGGGGAAAAAAAGACTTGAATAAATTAAAAAAAATCGAAATCCCTAAAAACTGAGTGAGGTTTCTGGAAGCCTATGATTAAAACTTTTCACGGCAGAGCAGCTGACAAGCCCTCCTGGTGGGTTTCTAAGACTAGTTCTAGCAAACCCCACATCTCAAACTCACATCCCAAGGTTTTGTACCTGCTAATCCCCATCTCCCACCCTGTTCCCCAGCCCCAAGGTGCCCCAGCCCAGTCAGTGAGGCTGTACAGAAGAACTCTCTGCAGAGGTCACCCCATTTCTGAACCTGGGGCATCAGTGGCTCCCACCCTCCTTGTCCTCATATTGATCTGGAAGAGCACCTCGCCATCTCCCAATACCCACATGAAATCAGCCTCCTCCACAAACTAGGCCAGCAATTAGCAGCAGTCATTAGTTTTCCTCACCTCAGGGACACTGGGGTTGGGCAGCTGATCCCCCAGCACTGATGATCCCCAACACCATCCCAACAAAACCCCCCAACACCCGACAGCCAGGTTGTGGTTTGGGTTGTGCCACTGCAGTTCTCCCCCAAAAAAACTGAAGTCCTTCACAGGTGACTCCTCCTCAGGGGTATTTTTTGTCCTTGAATAGTTGGGAACAGCCTTGGAGCAGAGCTTGGGGAATTCTCCCAAACCTTAATTGAAAGAGGTGCTTAACGAGGAGAGTTTCTTTTGTCTGTTAATTGAAACAGGTTCTTACCGACAAAACTCTCCATGAATTTTAAGTGGGTTCGCAGGGGGGAAGAAATCCACTCAATGAATTGGATTTTCCTGCTTCAAAATGTGCCGTGTCGGTTCCTGTGGCTTTCCAAGCACCCAAGAGCCTTTCTGGATAATCAGGGTCTGAATCCCGAGTATTTTAAAAAGAAAAAGGATGAGGGGAAAATAATCTCACATGCATTTTTATATTTCACTGGAGTGGCAGCCTGCCCTCTCATAAGCAGGTCGCACGAGGACTCCTACCCAAAAAAACACACACTGAAAGCCTCTCGATGCCAGCTTTTCTGCTTCTGACACTCGCCTTGGTCAGACTTTCCCTGCAGAGATGCTGGTCCTGCCACGAGTGTGAGGGTGACACTGGATCTCAGAGAGCCTTGAGGCAGCAGCGATTCCCTGTGCTCAGCCATAGCAGCACTGCGAGCCCCACAGGATGGGCCAGCTGCTTCCTTTTCTTGACAGCTTCCCAAGTTGGTAGGAGAGCAGAGCCATCCTGCCACAGAACTGCCAGCTGTTCTGGGTAGCACAGGCTGCCCTGTGGGTGCTAACTCGGCCCCAAACCAGCACTTTCGCAAAGCAGAATCCATAAAACCACAGCATGAACCAGCTCACACAGAGACACTGACCCCTGGCCAGTGCCCACATTCCAGAGAAATCCCTGCAAGGAAGGAGCTGCTCCCTCCTCCCAGCTCCTCAGGATGCTCCTGTCAGACCACATCCATCCTGCCTGATGCCCCAGTGCTTTGCTGAGCTGCCTCTGACCTCCACTTCCCTGCAGCCTGCCAGGACAGACGCTGCCAGGAGCCCAAAGCACGCGCAGGGCCAGGTGCTGGCAGCCAGTACTGAATTAGAAGTCAGAGCAGTCCCTGCCGTGACGTGGGTGTGTCCCCACGATGGCTCCGGGGTGGCAGGTCCTTTGGGAGGGCTGGGCAGCACACACTGACGCACAGGCAGGACGCTTCCAGGGCCAGCATGCTCCAAGGTCATGGCCGGGACAGGCTGGAGGTCAGATCTTTTATTAGACCAACGGACACAGTTGGAAAAAGCGACACATTTTGGCCGTGCAGGCATTTCTCAGGCCCAACAACACATCTGTTTTTTCCTAAAGGTATTAGTTAGGCTAATAAAAGATATTACCTCTGCATGTAAACTTTGTCACCCTTAAAATGTAGCAGAGGCTGCAAGGCTCAGCTGCCCAGGGAAAACACAGGGAGCAGGAACAGGCACAGAGCACAGAGGACACTTGCAAGATTTGTTTTGTTTCCACCCTGTAAAACAGCACTAGCAAAGGCCACACTTGCCTCCAAGAAGCACAGCTGCTGGCATCTGAGCCGCCTCTTGCCTCCCCTACTTCCAGATCCAGGTCTGAGGCTGCAGGAACCTAATGGCATGTCCAGGGGAAGTATCCTGCTCCAGTTTACCTGCTCCAGCATCAGCCCTGTCCTCTCCTTCTCTGCAGGGGCTCCAAGGCAAGCAAATGCTTTGGGAATCAATCTATCATGCTCCATCTGCACCGACTCCTTCCCTCCTGGCTTCAATCCCACTCTCCAACGTAAATCCATGAGACCAGCAGTGCACCAGCACAGAAAGGGATGGATCAAGGCCGATGGAGGAGGCTGAAAATGGCCTGAGCCATGTGTCTATGGACTGATAGCACTCGCAGAAATACTTCAGGACTGCATGGTTAACACTTAATGCATTAACTCTTTCTTTAAGAGCACCAAGCCCTGGGGCTGCAGGGCTGTACAAGGCTGTGAAGATGCAGTGTTGGAAAGGAAGGGGAACACTTGGTGGGGTGCTGCCAAGTGACTAGAAGGTATCTGGGTTTTGCCAAGAGATGGGAAGCAGAGCCAGGAGAGCAGGAGGCTACCCCAAGGAGCAGCAACATCCTGGGGGCTGTCATCGTTCCTAAGCATACCCAGAGCTTTAGGGTGAGACATGCATCTCCCCGTGTGGCAGAGGGAGCTGAGCTGGACATCCCTCACTGTACATCCAACTCTCAACATGCCCAAGCTCAGAGACAGGAAACACTTCTTCCCTGCTTTACAACAGTGAATGTAAATTCCAAGGTATTTTGGGTTCTCTGGCAGAAGCAGGACAACAGGGCAGAGATCCTAGAAGAGAGTCTTGATCTCTCCAAGACAATCTCCATTTCCACAGCTCTGACCAGATCAGTAGCAGGGCTGAACTTGGGACATGCTCACCATAAATACCACAACAGTTCCTCTTGGGATACCTTCCATTTAGAGATCTTTTGACCTTCCTAAGCCACTTTAGGAAGGCTTGTGCCACCTGAAGGTACTGCAGATGATCCTGTCCCCTTCCTGGGGCAAAAGGCTGCAGCAAGGTCCTGCTGGTTTTGAGGAAGGTGTGGGAACCGAGGTGCTCCCAATCACAGCCCCATGGCCGCTGGCTGCAGTCACATGCAGGATTTATAGCTTGATATTGATTAGTCTTCTGCAAGTTCTGCCATTACAGTTGGTGGCTTTTGCAGGAAAACAACATGAATCATAAGCTACAAGCCACCAATTCTCCATGTCCACGAGGGTGTGACTTATCCAGCCCTTCCAGCACTCTGGTACAAGGGCTGTCCTGCTCCTCCACACCTGGGGATACAAACAAAGTGGGCACAGGGAGCACCATCTCCCACTGGCACCTGCAGACTGGTCACAGCCCCCAGGGTTTGTAGGATGGTCTCCAAGAAAGCAACATCCCACTTTCCCTCCACTAAGGTCCTCCTGCCCCCGTGTCAAGTTCCAATACCACCAACATACAGGTGACAATGGCACAAAGCAATGCCACCACCTCCATCAAAAACACACCAGAAAGTCAAGGGCTGTCAGGAGGTCCTAAAGTTGGAAGGGTTGGAAACATCAGTGGGACACACTGGAAACCTCTGTCCTATGAGGCCATGAAACAAACACAAGACACAGGAACTTAGTATCCTGCTTCTCTTGTCTTGAGTCCTAACCTTATTCTGGAAAGCTCTACCTCAACAGCCAAAAATAAAAACACAACCCATTAAGGTACATCTAGAAGGAAGAATTATAGAAAAAAATAACTCCTTTTAACCAAAACCCTCCATGACTCTGCCCCAGCGTACAATGAGCCAAGAGAGCAGCTCCATCTCCTGTATGCAGTCAGAAGCTGGCCAAGATGGGACACTTGGTGGGATTACAGCCCTCCATCCTCAGACTAGCACCCGGAGATATCCCAAAATCAAACCTGCTTGTAAAAGCCTGTGGAAGGAGATGGGCAGGTGCTGATGGTGACACTCTGCAGCAGAGACACACTCAGATGTGCCATACTTCACCATGACACATACTGAAGAAAGTATTAATCATTCCCTCTTCATTCCAGTCTGGGTTTTGACTTATGAGGTGTCTTCTTCCTTCAGTTTAAATTACCACCAACAGCGTATTAAATATGTCCTGTTCTACAGTACTGACAGAGACACACAGAAAGGAGAGAAAAACCCAGAACAACCTGTCAGGGAAAGTCTGCCTGTATGTTGGTGGGATGGATTTTCCAACCCCATCCAAACAAAATCATACCAGACCCACCAGCTTTGCAAAGGCACAGGAAGCAGGAAGGGCTTCATGTGTGTGAGCGTCCCCACCAGCATCCATGCCCTGTGCCAGCAACTCCAGGTTGGAAGGGGCAAATCTGGGGGCTGCAGCTGGCGGGGTGTAATAATACTGGGGCTGGGCAAGGTGACCCTGATGGATGGCATGGGGAGGTCCTGGCTTCCCCATACCCACACATGGATGCCCCAGCCATGGAGGGGCACTGGGAAAGATGAACTTTGCCTTCACTGTCTTTGCTCAAAATGAACACTGACACAGGCAAAGGGAAGATGCTCAGCCAATCTGCCAGGGGCCAACAGCACTGGGGTTTATTTTCCTGCCATATCAATCCCTGCACGTTTTTTCTATTGTTTAATTTCCTTCTTCTCCACCCACGGCAAGTTCACTTAAAAGAGAGGAACTTATTTCCTATTGAATTTGTCCTGTTTATTTGGAAAAGGCCAGCTTCCTCAGCTGTGGTCCCCATGTGCAGCTGAGGGGAGCAGACACAGGGCTGCTCACCTCCCCATCTTCACCAGCCCAACCCCAATAAAAACCACTCTTGAGATGTGAGTAACAAAGATGCTGATTTGCTGCAGGAAGAGCTCCTGTTCCAAGGCTGCCGGTGACAAAGGGGCACTGCAAGGCGCCGGTTTCCCAACCCTGAAAGCACCGTTAGTGGGAAGACAACCATTCCCACGGTGTGCTGTGGCAGCAGCTGGCTGGGATCACGAGAAGGGAGAGTCCCGGTGCTGGGATATGACTGCAGTGCTGGGAGGGAGCACCAGCCTCGATGGGAAGCAAAGTCTTCCAGGTGATGCCAAAGGTCGCCAAAGCTGGTGTGGCTTCTGTGCCGCTGGGCATCAGGGACAGCCCCCATCTACGGGGGATAGTCTGCCTGTGCGGTGGTGGAGGCAAACCCAAAAGACTTGGGGAGATAATACACACAGCTACGCAGGAGAGGCCCAGGAGCTCACGAGGGGTGGAGAAAATGCCAGGACTTCTTTCCAGAGGGGGTGGTGAGGCGCTCCACAAGAACGCCAGCAGCCTGGGCAAGCCGTGCCATGCGCAAGGTGTGCAGCTCCAGGTGCCCTGGCCGCGCTGCCCTGGCTGCTCTGGTCCTGCACGGTTTTAGTCACCACCACTCGCACTCCTCGGGAGCGGGGACGCCCCAGGCCCCGCACCCCGCGCCTGGCGCCGTGCTGCAGCTTGGCCTCGACTGCTCCTCGGCAGTGCCCGGGAGCGGCGGGGCCAGGGCACCCCCGGGCACTGCGCGGCCTCGCCGCCTCCTCCGAGCCCCGTGGGGCGAGACCCCCTCGGCCCGGCGGGGCCGCGGGACGGTTCGGGGCGGGGGACTCCCCGCCGGATCCCCGCTCTACCCGGCCCGGCTCCTCCCGAGGGCACCGGGCCGTTCCGCCGTGGGAACGGGCAGGGGGTGC